>LR751369.1:79322-150836 GCA_902729485.2 Mus minutoides | reverse complement strand
CTCTCTCTCTCTCTCTCTCTCTCTCTCTCTCTCTCTCTCTCTCTCTCTCTCTCTCCTCTTTCAACTCTGCCCTTCCATGTTGCCAGGTAAAATTTAAAACCTTGCCAGTTTTATCAGGTTTTTCGTGACTTTCAGCCCTTCATTACTGTGTTGGATGATTTTGGTCAACCTGACACAAGCCAAGGTATCTGAAGAGGGGGATCTTCAATTGAAAAAAGAAAATGACTTTATGAGATTAGCATGTAGACATGGCTGTAGGATGTTTTCTTGATTATGCCTGTTATGGAAGGTCTAATCCATGGAGCTTGCAAGCAGGCTGAGCAAGCCATGGAAGGTAAGTCAGTGAGCTGTGTTCTTCTACAGTTTTGGCTTCAGTTCCTGCCTCCAGGTTCCTTGCCCGTTTGTGTTGCTATCTTAGCTTTCACTAGATGAGTATGTGTATATATATATACTTTTGTCCAGGTTGTTTATCACAGCAATAGAAGCCAAACTAAGAAAATTGCTTTCATTGTTCTGAAATGCTTTCTTCTGTACACTTACATTGGTATAATTTCTCCTCTTTATCTCTGCTCAATCTCAATAGCTAATTTGTGTTCTCTACTTCTAATGATATCCCTTAACTGTGTTCTCAGTGAGCCCACTTACATGATTGACAGCTACTGAAATTGGTATGGGGCCCCTTTCTCAAAGATCCTCTTTGCACTCTTTCATGCCCAACACTAAAAGCCAAAACCCTCATAGTAAAATTCACTAAGTCTTAGTGCTGGGACTTAAGTGGCCTTTCATCTCTGCATAAGCAAGCCCTCTACCTTTACCTGATGTTTCTGCATACTGTATGTATTTTTATTGGTATTAGACAAAGAACACAGCTAAACTAATAGACAAATGAGCACACACGTGTGTGCTCACTTGTCCTGGGCTTCTTCATGAAGACACATCATTAAAAGTCAGGAGATTCAGCCGGGCGTGGTGGCACACGCCTTTAATCCCAGCACTCGGGAGGCAGAGGCAGGCGGATTTCTGAGTTCTAGGCCAGCCTGGTCTACAAAGTGAGTTCCAAGACAGCCAGGGCTATACAGAGAAACCCTGTCTCGAAAAACCAGAAACAAAACAAAAGAAAAAAAAAAGTCAGGAGATTCACCTCCTCTTTGTAAAATTCTGTTTCTTGGTTTGCTGATGTATCTTTCAAGTTCATGTATGCATTCCCATTTTGTACATAGTGCAGTTTCTACACCAGGATACTTTGTAAAGAACAAATAAATAAAATGGGAGAAAAACTGACTACTAATTAAGAAAGGACTTCTGGAGTTGCGTTCATTTGAATGCATGCCAGAATCCCCTTTTGGGAAGAGGAAAATATGGATGCAACTTTTCTTATTAATATTTGGTTTTAAAATAGAGCCAGAGTTTTAGGGGGATGAGCATCTTTGAAAATGTGCAAATGAATCTTACAATCTGACTAGCACATTCTCTGCTACCATGAAAGAAGGGATTGTTATTAACAGTGGTTTATGAGTTAGAGGCTTTCTTTGGAATTTACTCAGGAAAGCAATCTGCCCTAGAGTGGGACGCATTAGGTGGAAGTGCTGTTTTACATTTACTTTCCTGATGGGAATATTTAACAACGTTCTCTCTACAATCATCCCCAGACCTTAGTATTTACTACTGACATACAAACCTTTATGTGAAAATTTGTGTTCTGAGGTTTCTCTAAACCCATAGGCAGAGAAAATCTTTTAAAAGTGTGATGATATTTAACTGTGAATGTAGCAGCTGTTTGTAATGAGAGTATTGCAAAGCAAGTAGTTCACCTTTGTCCTAGAAAAGGCTTTATGGTTATTTAATTTCTTTAGAGGAAATCTTGAAATATTGTCTTATACAACCACTCAGTCCTCACAGTGTGCTGTGAATTCATGCTCACTGTCTTGTGATTTGAATTTGGAAAGGTCCACACATATCATAATTAGTTAAGATTTTCATCAAATAAATTCTCAACATTATGCTATTAGATACATATGTTTTATGTTTTGCATCTCTCAAGAAAATGACATTTGTCACCTATGAGAAAAACAGATTCTGTTTAAATATAATTTAAAATTTTATTTTGTGTGTGGGGGTATGTGGCATGTGTGGCTCATTGCTGTGTGTGTGTGTGTGTGTGTGTGTGTCTTAGAGTATAACTTTTAGGAGTCTGTTTTGTCCTTCTGACATGTGTGTCCTGGTAATTGACTCTGGTTGTCAGGCTTGGCCGAAGCTCCTTTACCACTGAGCTATATCTGTGGCCCCTGGGTGATTTTTGTATAGTAGGAAAGTAGCCCTTTGCTAATCATCCAGATCAAGAACTTAAAATGTCAGCTTACTTTTAGTGCCCAGTTGTAGGTCTAAAGTTGGATTTATTTATTTATTTTCACCTGTCTTGACATTCTGGAGAAATCATAGCCATGACTAGCCTCACTTGCTATGTATTCTTGCCTGGCCCAGAATTCATGGACAGTCTTCATGGTTCTGCTTCCCAAGTGCTGCCATTATAGGTGTGCACCACTACTCAGAGCTTATATCCATTTAATCCTATGTGTTTTAATGAGATTAGTATATTATCAGGTATATATGACTTAAACTACTATATTCCTTCAGCTCCATAGGTACTTAGCAAGAATGGGCAGAGTGTACACAGTCATTTTCAGATAGGCAGTTTTCTGTGTTTTCCCTTAAGCATTGAATAGTATTAGAGAATTTCTTACAGTTTCCAATGACCTCAAACAATCTTCTTCAGGACTCATTATGCCTACACACACACACACACACACACACACACACACACACACAGAGAGAGAGAGAGAGAGACAGACAGACAGACAGACAGACAGACAGACAGACAGACAGAGGAATAAGCCACACATGCCACATACCCACACACACAAAATAAATTTTTAAAGAGACAGGCAGATATGGGTATATGTAAGAAATTGACACAGAAGAAATTGACGTTTGTAAAGCCAGTGCTGAGTTGGAGCTCACATTGTGGACTAAAGAGGCCAGGATCTTCTTGTCTCTGACACCTGTTGCCAGAATGAACTAGAGCTTTCCCCATGTTTGGAGCCACCACTTTGTTATCCTTTCTCAGATGTGTTTACTTATTGCATAAATGTTTTCCTGAATGTCTGTATGTGCACCGTGTGTGTGCTCAGTATCCACGGAGGTTAGAGAGAAGCATTGGATCCCCTGAAGTGATGATCATGAACTTATACAGAAGAGGTAAAAAGGAAAGTAATCAAACAAATCTCCAGGGTCTTGGTCCTCAGTATTGATGCAGCTTCTTGCAGCTCCTTTTCACTAAGTGAAATATCTAAGTTCTGAAATGTTCCAACCTCTAATATAGTTGAAACACTGACATAGTACCAGAGGGGAAGATACCACACTTGTTCTTCGAGGTAGATAGTTATAAAAAGTATAAATGTGCAGTTAAAACACTGTGTAATATTACCTCCAGGCTGCCTAATGAAGGTATAAAACACAAATAAATCTGATGTTGAGAACTGGCTCTCATACCCAAGGTCTATTGATATAGCTATATATTTTAGCGTTCAAAAAGAAAATTTAAGTGAGTTCTTGTTTAAATCTCACCTAAATGCAATCAATCTGAGTGGGTAGAATTTAACCTGGGAGACCTGGTTCTTGACACCAACAATGTTCTATGTACTATTAGAGGGTTATTCGACATCAATCAATTTAGGTTTTTTGGAAACTGATGGGGATTGTCCTAATGGATTAGAAAATAGCAACCCTGGTTTAAATACCTCTTTAAACAGGAAATGTGCTCAGCTCAGTGTCATATGCTCTGTGTTAGCATATCTTAAAAAGCCCTTCACTCTTCAGTCCTTTGTTTTATTCTTTAATTTTCTCAGTCTTAAGCCCAAAGAGGTTTCTTCGTTAAACAGTACATTGATTAGCATAACAGTCCTTTATCTATCTTTGGGAATGTGTTTTTGAATATTTGCTGTAAGCTGTTATGGCCAAATAAAGGCATATGGGGTTGGCAGTGACAGGGACCTGCAGTGTTCAAGTGGTCACTGTGAGCCTACAACCTGTGTGTTGTAGCAAGAGGCTGTGCTGGTGGAGCACAGCCTTGGAGACTAGATTCTTCACGCAGCGATAATGACAAAACATGCTCATGAAGGGTGCCATAATCTCAGGTACATTTGTCTTATTCCCCTCCTCCTCCTCCTCCTCCTCCTCCTCCTCCTCCTTCTCCTCCTCCTCCTCCTCTTGTTATTCTTCTTCTTCCTCTTATTCTTCTTCTGGATTCATATGTTAGGACCATAAACAAGCAAATGTGGGTACGAGGAGAACAGAGTGCCTACACAAAGGGGCAGTGCATTGGAATTCCATTCCTCAAACACTGATTCGAGTATTAGATTACTTCTTATATCTTCATTCAGAAAATCGGGCTACAATGTCTAAGTGCTCAGGCCAGTCAGCATTCATAAGCTGAGCCTGATGTTCACCAATGTGCCAAAATTACTAGCATATGCCAGGGATGGTGACATTTTTTAAAAGTAATAGTGATTATAAGATAAATGCATTTTATGTGCATCAAAGCTGGTTAGCACTCTCATATGATATGACTCACATTACAGAGAGTCTATCGGTTTAATGTATCAAGTTATTCTTAACAGTATTTTCAAGAACCCACAGGCACTGAAAAGAAAACTAATCAGTTTTACACACACACACACATAGAGGCACATGTACACACACATGCACACTTTTTATTCTCTATAGAAAGTGAGTTTTAAAATTATTTATTAGCAACTGATTGGACTCTTATTGCCTTCCTTATCATTACTTCTTATCACTTAGTAATTCAATAGAGTATAGGCATGTGTAATACTCATGACTTGAAACAGCTCTGAATTTTACTTTTATGTGTGAGAAGTGTCAGTGTATTTTTCTCAATGTGTTACCCTCTCAATAGAGAAAGCATGTCTGTGGTTCACATCTATCCCATTTTCCCTGTTGTCATGTTAATAGCTCCCTTTTGCTTGTTTTGGAAGGAATTGAATTAGAAATTGTCAATATCTGTGAGGAGAACAATGGAGGCTGCTCTCATCACTGCAAGCCTGCAATTGGTGGAGCCCACTGTTCCTGTAACCACGGACATCAACTTGATACCGATGGGAAAACATGCATAGGTAACTTTTGGCAATCGCCATCTTCATGCAAAGTTTCTCTGGACCCATTAAGCACTTTCATGCTAAAACACATTGCTGCATCCTGAGCAACACCACACCCCTCAGACTGAGAGGTGCTTTTAACTCTCTCTGACTACTGATATATAGCAAAGGCAAGCAATGAAACACTCTTATTGAGATATGCAGGGCTATTAACTATTTAAATAAAATTATTGTTTTGTTTCAGAAAAATATATCCTAAGGTATACCTAAACTATTAAATTTGTATGCCAACATTAGACCCAACTGTGGGTGCCGTATCTTCTTACTTCAAGCAGAAATGAAATCATGCCCATTATTTTTCAGTTTGGTAATGATTTGGATGAATTTCCAATTTGGCAATGGCAACTTTTACAAAAAGAGAAGTGTAGAAGATAATCACTTTGGACATCCAAGGTCTAACCCATTTTTTGTTTGTTTGTTTGTTTGTTTGTTTGTTTGTTTGTTTATGTGTATTTCTGTGTCCGTGTCCATGTGAGGGCCGGTAACTACTAAGTCTAGAAGAGAGAGTCAGATGCCATGGAACTAGAGTTTCTAGTGATTGTAAGCTGCCTGATACTGGTGCTGTGAAAGAACTTGGTTCTACCACAGGAATACATGTTCTTAACCATGTAGTCATTAGAATTACCACCAGTCATATCATTTGCAACAATAAGAAGAGCAGTCCCAATTTGGCCTTCCCTCATTAAAACATACTGCCTGGTGATCTCCCAGTGTGTCTCTGCTAAGCACCGAGGGAGAGCACTGCTGTGCTCTGGCTCTGAAACACTCTCTTAACTCGTGATGTTTCTTCATCCTGGAGCGGAAATACTGTATTTACTGATTTTATTTAATGATGACACTTGCTTCCTCCCTTTAAAGTGATAGTACAAATTTAAAGAACTCCCTTTTCACTGCTCACCATCCAAGATGGGAAAGAGTTCAAAGCACTGAGAGAGGTGACTGAATCGCTGGGTTCCATTGTTTGGTTTTGTGCTTCAGCATTATAAGGGAGTAAATGGCATAGAATGTACAGTGTTTTGCTTTCACCAAATTATTAACCCTAAACAATGTCATTGCATGTCTTTCTTGATCCAATAATGACTTCTACACTGCTATGAGTCTATGGTGTCCAACATATCAAAACCAATTACTTTCCTTGGGTCTCTTGCAATGAAAAAAATACTACATTTTCTGTTTTACTAATACTTAAATTTATGGAAAAAATTTGTTTTTCTCTCTTCCTCACTTTTGTCTCTTCTTCCTCCCTCCCTCGCTTCCTTCTTTCCCTCCTTTTTCCCTCCTCCTTTTGTTCTTCATATGAGTACAATAGAGAAAACTGGAAACATTTGTTTGTTTGTTTGTTTATCATTCATTCATTCAGTTAGTTGGTTGGTTTTTTGTGGGGGTTGGGGACAGAGTTTCTCTGTGTAGCCATAGCATCCTAGAACTCTCTGTACAGACCAGGCTGGCATTGAACCCAGATTGTCTATCTGACCCTAACTCCCAATTATTAGAGATTAAAGACAGGAGCAACCACCACAAGGCTCTCTCTCTCTCTCTCTCTCTCTCTCTCTCTCTCTCTCTGTCTTCATATGTGTATGTATGTATGTATGTATGTATGTATTTATTTATTTATTTTAAATTCGATATCTTTAGCTTTAAAAAGTACAATTCAAGAAACTTTTCTTATTTACAGCTAGAAAAAAAGTATAGCATCTGCCAGGGTCAGAATGCAGAAAACTGCATATTTATGAGATTTCTGCAGTCAACAAGGCAATGTTAGACTGCTTATGGTTCATTTTGTTTCATTTTCATTTCAAGAATAAAATTGCTTATTTCTGAAGACCAGATATTCAGTAAGGCAAAGGCAATAATTTACTTAGACCATGAGAAGGTTGCTCTTCTCGTTACTTGTTACTTTTGTAGAACCAAGCATGAATTTTATCATGTGTTAAGATGAGGTATTTTTCAGAGATGAGAGTGTATAAAAGACAATACAGCTAACACACCAGTGGTTAACCTTGCCCAAGTGGAAAAGCCTCAAACATGGAGAGTTGTGAGATGTGTAAAATGGCCTTGGAGTGACACTCATATAAAAACTAGTTGTCTGACCTCATTGAGGAATTCCAAATTAAATGCATGGCTAGTTTCTAGGGCATGTGTCTTCGTTTAGGAATTTTTAGGAGTGTACAGAAGTGTTCACCTCAGTACTGTGAGTCTTCTAGTTTTGACTAGGGCTAGATTTTCCCAGTAAGCAGTTCATTCCATCACTGCTGCTCTGTGACATTCCGTGTAACTGCAAAAGCCATAAAGTATAATCAAAAGAGGAACCAGACAAGCAACAACTTCATCAGGGATATGAAAAAGAAATAAAGACATTTAGAAATCAGGTAGTATAAAGGTTGAGTGGCAGTATTTCCTAGAAAAGACTTGAGGTGAGGATGTAGGCAGTAAGCTCCTTGATCTGTGAGAGCGAAACCCTGAATTTTGATCCCAAGACCCCACATAAAAAGCTGGGCCTGTAATCTCAGAACTCAGAGCTGGAGACAAGAGAATACTTCTGGCTTGCTGGCCAACTGATCTACCAAATAAAAGACCCTTTTATAAAATAAAGTGCGGAAGACATTAAGGAAGACTTATGATATATGTGCACTCTCCCCATGATATGCATGTGCACTCCTCACACACATGACATGTATGTACACCTATATTCACACATGACATACATATATATCCATACCCACACATTGCATGCATGTACACCATATCCACACATGACGAGCGTGTATACACATGCCCACACTTGACATGTATGTATATCATACACACACATTGCACGCATGTATACCATACCCACACATGACATGTGTGTACACTATACCCACACATGACATGTGTGTACACTATACCCACACATGACATGTATCTACACCCATACCGACACATGACATAAATGTACATCTATACCCACACATGGTGTGATGGTTTTCTACATGATTGGTCCAGGGAGTGGCACTATTTGGAAGTGTGGCCTTGTTGGAGTAGGTATGTCACTGTGGATGTAGGCTTTAATACCCTCATCCTGGCTGCCTGGAAGTGAGTCTTCTCATAGCAGCCTTCAGATGAAGATATAGAACTCTCAGCTCTGCCTGCACCTTGCCTGCATGGATGCTGTCATGCTCCCACTTTGATGATACTGGACTGAATCTCCAAACCCGTAAGACAGCCCCAACTAAATGTTGTTTTTATAAGAGTTGCCTTGGTATCTGTCTACAGCAGTAAAACCCTAACTAAGACACATGGTCTGCATGTATACCATATCCATACATGTTCTGCATGTACACCATATCCATGTTCTGCATGTATACCATATCCATGCATGTTCTGCATGTACAACATACCCACACATGGCCTACATGTACACCATACCCACACATGGCCTGCATGTACACCATATCCACATATAACATGCATGTACACCATACCCACACATAACATGCATGTTCACCATACCCACACATAACATTCATGTACACCATACTCATACAAACCATGCATATACACCATATCCACATGCACATGTTTTGTACTGTTGAAGCAGGAAGTTTGTGCTGAGCTTTTAAACTAAAGTCAGTGTGCAGGAGAAAGCTAAGAAATCTTCCCAGAGCAATGTAATTGGCAAAGATGATCTAAAATAAACCCAAACAATAATACTCAGACATATTTTCAATATTATGGGAGAAGCCTGTATCCTTTGCCTGTATCCCCATGTATGTATGTATGTATGTATGTATGTATGTATATATGTCGGTGAGAAGGCCTATTTTTAAATAAAAGGGGAATTAAAAATATCTGAAATGTAAAAAAAAATCATGGAGACTAAAATCTTTTATGAAATAAAACTGGCTCATCTTTTGTTTTTGTTTTTTGTTTTTTAATCTTCTGTGTTCACATTGTTTAATCTAAAGGCCAGAGAAAGGCTTAATATGACAAAAACTAATATCTGTCATTTTCTGAGCAGAGCTCCTTGGGTCATTTTGCAGGAGAAAGAAAGCATTGTGCCCAGATGACCTTCATTTAGATAGTTTCTGCTGACCCCTCGCCTTGACTGACTGACTGCATTTCCTTTCCTTCCTGTCTCTTGTCTTCATTTCCTTGAGTCTACTGACTCTTCCAAGGTTAATTGAGACATTGACCTCTTTGTACCTGTGTAGTCCTGGAGCAATAGGATTCTGTAAGCTCAGCAGTGACAGCCACCCAGCCTAACAGCTCAACACACAGAGGCTTGAATTGAGCTGGGGCAGAAAGCCAACACCTTCACCATGAAATCCCCTGCTGCCCAGAGCAAGGAAAATAGTGTCTGTTGCGACTCTTTCACCATTTTGCTTAGAATGACCCTTCAAAACTTGGGCCAAGTACATTGTTGTTTGGCTGAATGGTTTCAACTCAGCAGACGCTGAAGCCTTTTGATTTTCCATAGGCCAGCTGTATGTTATGAACAGCCATTCATGACTGTAGAATTCTGGAATGATAGTGCTATATAGACAACTGCACATCTGACAGGACATTTCAAGGGAATGACTTCACAGCTGTAACAAAGCCCCACAGATCTCACCCATCCCATAGCATGTATCATTGCCAGGTTTAAGAAAACACTAGAATACTCCAGAATTTAATATACACTATGTAAGATAAGTGTCTCTTTCCTTCTCACAGGCATACAGTCCCCACCTCTCTCCCTAGTTAAGTTCAAGGGGGATATTGACTTGGGAACACTCTTTGATCTCAGATCTTGAAGGAGAAGCCCACTTTAGAGTCTCTCTCTGCAGCTGTCAAACATTACTAAATGGAATTCTTCGGCTCTTCCTTAGCAATCCTGTCTTTTTGTTCTAAGAGTTCTATTTATTCAGTAAGATTGCTTTTCAAACTGGGAAGGTAACAGAGATCTTTCTTTTCCTATACTTAGAAATGCTTTTGAAGATTATTTACATTCCTTTAAAATAAATAACAGACATACAAAGAGCTTGCAAGAAACAGGAACCCAGAATAGGTATCATTATTTTGTATGATCATTTCTTCAGTCTCATTATGTGACCAGAGTAGTGGGAAATGGTTAAACAAACAGTTTCCATTTAGGAGTAAGTCTTTGTGGAGGGAGCTTCAGCAATTTTGTTGAATTCTGTTTTCCTGCAGTAACACAAATGTCCTCTGCCCTTCAGACTTTGATGAATGTGAGAGCGGAGAAGCCTGCTGTGCCCAACTCTGCATCAACTACTTAGGAGGCTATGAGTGCAGCTGTGGGGAAGGCTTTCAGATCAGTTCGGATGGTTGTGGATGTGATGGTAAATTCCTGAGATCTCCTGGCACAACTGATGTGATGTACAGTCTGTGGGTGGGAGCTTGGAAGCAGTGTTTTTCATGCTGAAGAAATGTAGATTTCTGTGCTTTCATTCTGTGACAGCATTTGGACCTTGGTGGCTTGAACTTCGTCACTGAAATGAAGAAAGCAATAGAATTTTAGGGAGTAAACTAAGGAAAGTTTATAATAAAATTAAAGTGCTAGCATGATGTTTGACCTAGATTACCACTCCACTAAAAGTACTATAGTTAATATAATGTTCCTTGGTCCATAATGCTGTTCACTGGTACGTATGCAGAGAAGAAATGAGAGAGTGGGTAACACACTACTAATGAGTCATTTCTAGCATTCTGGACCACAATTACAAAGTTGGTTGCTGAAAGTCACTTTCAAGAAGAAACCAATGAGAGAATTATCTTGTCATAAGATTGAAAACCCGCAGCAGAATTTCTCACATATTAACAAAGCCAAGGCCACCTTTAGATGTGTCATCTCACAAATTTCTATATTGTTAAAATTTGTGCACTTCTAGGAGCTCTCTAGACTATCTAACATTTTTCTTAATAAAGGGGAATCTTAAAATAGTGAGTATAACTAGTTAATGGTATCCCAGCACCCACTTATCCCTGAGATTTGGTCACAAACTCAGCCAGCTGACTGATGCGGTTAGATAAAAGCCTCAGACAATAAGGTGGCAAGTGACCAAGGAAGACACAGATGTTGACTCTCAACCTTTAAAAACATAAGCACACACAAAGATGGACACATTCATGCACATACACCACAGACACATGCATATAGACACACACACACACACACACACACACACAGATATGAGAGAGATACAGACAGACAGACAGACAGACAGACAGACAGACTAATAGTTCCTGTAAGTCCTTACATTATCCTGTGGTTTCCTTCAAAAAGTCACATTAGTCACCCTGTTCAGTCCCCCAAGTATTTGTGTGTTATTTACAGATAGTAGTTTCTCAACTGTGATATGATCAGTGATAATGTATTATTTCAGTTATTTTGTGTTAAGAATTACTTTGTGGCATAGAATGTGGCCTATTTTGGAGAAGTTCTTTGATCTACTCAGAATGTTTATTCTATATCTGCTGAATAGAATATCATGTAGACATCTGTTAAGTCCATTTGATCCATGTTATAGTTTAACTCTGAACTTTCTTTGCTCATCTTTAGTTTGGATAACCTCTGTAAATGTAGGGTTAGGTTGCTAAAGTTAACTAGCATTGCTGCATCAGGACTTACTTGAAACTGCTAGCAGAAACTATAGATAAAACACTTTGAGATAGAGCCATAAGAAAGAACTTCTGTGGACCCCAGAACCAAGGGGAAAAAAATCCCAATAATTTTCAAATTAGATTACAAGGAATTCAAAATTCTTCTTCACAGAAAAGGTAAAAAAAAAAAAATCACTAAGTGAAAAGACAACCTAAAGAGAAGAAAAGTGCAGTTGTCGACACACATCACAGAATAAATTAATAGCTGTAGCATATTGTAATATGTAATAGCTGATATTTTAAAAATTCAACATATCCATGTAAATAACTCTTATGAACTTAACAGTTACTAGTTCTCAAAAGAACAAATACAAATAGCCTAAATATTTATAAGAGTATTTAATGGGCTTAGCCGCCAAGGAAATGCACATTAAAATTACTCTAAACTTCCTTCTCAACTAAGTCAGGAGGCTGTCATTAAAAATAGTGCTGAGGACAAAGAAAGAGGACCTCATGCATGCTGGTGAAAGGTAAAGTCGCAGAGCCCTTCTAGAAGTCATGGAGGAGGATTCTCCAAACTCTGGAGTTAGAACTGCCATGTAACAGAGCCCCATTACCCTGATATAGCTATCTCAAGTGAGGCTATGCCAGTGCCTGGCAAATACAGAAGTGGATGCACATACTCATCTATTGGATGGAACACGGGTCCCCAATGGAGGAGCTAGAGAAAGTACCCAAGGAGCTGAAGGGGTCTGCAACCCTATAGGTGGAACAACAATATGAACTAACCAGAACCCCCAGAGCTCGTGTCTCTAGCTGCATATGTAGTAGAAGATGGCCTAGCCGGCCATCAATGGGAAGAGAGCCCCATCACCCGGTATGGACTGGAAGTGGGAGGTCAGCAAGCCACATGTTCCTCCTCACACGCATTCATCACTCCACTGATCACAGTAACCAAGATACAGAACAAGCCTAGTTATCCATAGGCAGAAGAATGGATAAAACATATATACAATAGAAACTCATCTCTAAAGAAAGTTGAAATCAGGGCATTTTCAGAAAAACATATAAAACTAGGGGTCATTTATATTGAGTGAAATAAACTGGACCCCGAAGAAACAGTTACTAAGTTATTTTTCATGCAAATTATCAAAATTTAAATCTATTTCTCACTTGAAGGTAGAAAGGAGACAGCAAGGGGGAAGGGTGACAAGGTAAGTGGGAGTGGCTACTGGGTATGGTGGGAGTGGCTACTGGGTATGGTGGGAGTGGCTACTGGGTATGGTGGGAGTGGCTACTGCCTATGGTGAGAGTGGCTACTGGCTTTGGTGGGAGTGGCTAGAGAGTATGATGAACACAAGTGACATAAAAACAGAAGGGCAAATTCTGGAGCAGGAAGGTATTAAAAGTGGGGACAAAGGGATAGAATAGGGCAGTAGGAGAAGCTAAGAGTGATAAAAAAAAATTGAATGACATATGTGTATAAACACACCATAGAAAAATCAACTGCTTTGTATGCTAAGTTAAAAATAACTAAAAACAAAAAATTACCTCAATATATAATTGATTTTAAAAATTTGCTGCTATTATTATTATTATTAAAAACATTTTCTTAAAGTCTGTACAAAGTTCATAATATTACTGTCTACTCCAGTAGCAAGTCAAATATATAACATTAATGTCATTGAGAAAGTGGAGTTTTATTGCTTAAAGAAACAAATCCTGAATTGTGATGGTAGCCAGCTTTTTAACTACTACAAGCCAGCCCTTCAGTACATATCAAAGAAAAACAGTGTGCTATCTATATATACTAAGCACGGTAGAGTATATTACCATTTACCATTTCCATCCAATTAACAGAGCCAACAAAAGCTGCATTTTATGCACCATCTGTTCCTAAGCACAGTGAGCCAAGAATGATTGCATGTGCACACATCCACAGTGCTAAGGTGTGCACCCTCTAAAGTGAAGCTGAATTGTGGCTTCATTCTGGAAACTTCTGTGTCTCTAACACATTGAGTGAGTCTATCTGAGTCTAGATTCAGTCATAAATCAGACACATGACAAGAGACTAATGAGTATTCGTCTATGTCAAAAGTTCTCCACAGACCCTTGATGGAGTTATGAAAAGAAAAACATGTTTAGTCACATGCTTAAGTTGAGAAGTTATTACATTGTTGCAGAAAGAATAAGGCACAGCTTGGAACCATTGAATTTAAGTTTTATGTTCTTCATCCAAGCTACACAAGCAAGGCATCAGAAAGCCTTGGTTTTGTAGTCAGTCTTCAGTAAACTTGCAAAAGAAAGAGGGAAAGTCACTAGGCAGATGTACCACATAATCAGAAGCTCTGCTTGCTCTTTGTGTGGCAGAGTGCTGCTACCGGTTAATGAAGGTCACATAGTGCCATGAAGGCCAGATTCTGTTAACTCCACTTTCCCTAGATGTGGATGAGTGTTTGGCTGTCAGTGTGGATGGTGGCCAGATGTGCATCAACTCCATGGGGACATATGTCTGTGTCTGTGAATAAGGGTACAGAATCAAAAGTGATGGAAGAACCTGTCTCCCAGTCTCTGTCAGAAGTCAAGGGATTGTGCTGAGTCCTTCCTAACATCTTTCCACCTACTGCTCTTCAGAATGCTGGGCAGGAGCCTTCACAAGCCTCCCTATCTCCCTCCTTCAGCTCTCTCTCTCTCTCTCTCTCTCTCTCTCTCTCTCTCTCTCTCTCTCTCTCTCTCTCTCTCTTCTACCCATCTCTTCCTCCCTCCTACCCTCCCCTTCCCTCTTTATTCTCTTTCTGTTTTCTCCCCATTCTCCATTACTTTTCTCTTGTCTTTCTCTGTCTCATTCCTTTTCTCCTTCCTGACTCCCTCCACCCTCTTTTTCTTCTTTCTAGCTTTATTTTATTTCCCTTATATTCTGCCTATTGTAATTCAGCCCCATGCAGGCAGCATCTGGCTATTGGTACAATGGGCCTTTGAAGAACCTGCTCAGAGCTCTTTGCATATTACTCATCCTGCTTGGCTATCTAGTTCAGACTCTCACTATCTGTCAATGCTTGCTTGCTTTTTTCTTCTGCTATCCACACTGCTGAAAGTCACTTTATTTCTTTCTCTCTCTCTCTCTCTCTGGCCTCAGCTTTAGATGAGCAATTAGAGGAAGAAGAAGAAGAGGAGGAAATAGACATTCTGAGGTTTCCAGGCCGTCTGGCTCAGAACTCACCTCAGCCATTCCCTTATCTTGATCCTTCTCTGACTGCTTCATATGAAGATGAAGACAATGATGCTGCTGACTCAGAAGCAGAAGGAGAGATCCAAGGGCTGACAGCCTTGCACAGAGTTGGTGAGTAAAGGATTCGTTGCTCTCAACCTCAGACATCATTAGATAACTCCATCTTGTTATAATAGTGTCTTAGTTAGGGTTGTACTGCTGTGACCAGACTCCATGACCAAGGCAACTCTTAAGAAGACAACATTTAATTGGGGCTGGCTTACAGGTTCAGAGGTTCTGTCCATTATCTTATAGGTAGGAACATGGCAGTATCAGGCAGGCACGGTGTAAAAGGAATTGAGAGTTCTACACCTTGTTCTAAAGGCAAAAAGGAGAAGATTGGCTTCCATGGAGTTAGGATGAAGGTCTTAAACTCCACACCCACATTGACACACCTATTCCAACAAGGCCACACCTCCTTATAGTGCCACTTCCTGGACCAAGCATATACAAACCACAACAAATAGTTAATTTCATTAAATGTTGGAATGGGAGATTTTGTAGAAAAACAGGACCAAAGTCTTCAGTTTTGCAGACGTTCCTATGAAATTTGTCATCTCTTGGCTTCCATTTTTTAAATAATAAAGACATAAATTGAGGTATTTGTAGAAATGGAAGTGTGATGTAATAGGTTATGTTGATGGTTCATTAAGTAAATGACCAGCTACTAACCCTGACATCCTGAATTCAAATCTAGGAAAATAAATCCCTCCCAACAGCCGTTCCCTGACCTCATCACATGTGCACACATATATACACATGCACCTAAATAAATATAAAAATAAAATGGAATCTGTCAGTATTATGTTTGTGTCATAGTTTATTTATCAGAATATCTATACATGCTTCCACATAAAGAAGAAACCTTTCAATGTTTCATTCTTAACTCTCTGCTGCTTTGCCTATTTAAAATCAGAATAAATGTAGTTGGAAGGCACACACACAGACTGAAATCATTTGACCAGGTTTGCAAAAAGAGACATCTTCTCTTTCCTTCAGTCACTTACCTGTTCATGAGATGTGCCATGAATTCCTGCAGACAGCTGGTAAGAAAGCAAGACATGTGCAAAGCACAGCGCTCAGCAGCACAGTTGTGAGCATGGTAGAAACCAGCACGGTACAGAGCAGCACGGCCCCAGAAACCAATCATCACTGCACGGAGCAGCGAGGTCCCACATCCAGACTTCTCTCCCACGCCAAAGTGACAGAACATGAGCTCAAATGTAAACAACTAAGTAAAAAATATTCTCTGTACTTATTCAGGTTAGGATGAGCTCCATCAAGGAAAGAATGGAGAAGTGAATTTAATGCACCTCAGTAAGAAATAGGAAACTACGCAGACACAAAAGACTTGTGCACAGGGTGTGGAAGAATCCTGCAAATGTATCGACAAAAGAAACCTGACCACCAAAGTGCTCACTCTACAATTCTATTTATAAGTCATTCAGAAAAAAAATATGTGCTATCAGAAATTATGTTAGTCTTTCATTTATGAGACTACTAGCTTTGACACTTTAGGTGGCAAGTAATGTGCTATATCTTGACCTGATTTTGTGGGCTACTGAAGGGTGTATTTGAGATGTGTGCATCATTACATATGAATGTTAAATTTCAATAAAAATTCACTTTAAAACCTATGTATAGAAACACCTATCTAAAAAAAAAGCATTAACAAGCATGGACTAGCTGCCTCTATTCTGAAATCAATCATCGGTTTGGCTTATTGTTCTTTTATAACCCTTTAAGGATGGGACAATAATCTAATACCATATCTGAGAGAAATAAAATCTGTTCTATGTTGAAAGTTCTCTCTTTGCTAATGTCCTTTTCTGGATTTTTTTTGGGGGGAGGGGGGTGGGAAAGACATCTGATCTGATTTTATTTGGTATTAAGAATTTTGTTTTACTTTTGGTTACACTTGTAGCCAGAGGCCAGCTAACATATTTTCTCATGGCAGTCTGTTTAGATGGTACCTTTGGCCCGGACTGCAGCTTGAAGTGTGAAGACTGCATGAATGGAGGAAGATGCCAAGAAGGAAAGCGTGGGTGCTTGTGCCCAGCAGAATGGACTGGCCTTATATGCAATGAAAGCCGTGTCCTAAGAACTGGGGAAGATAAGCAAGCTCCTGTGGGTGAGTTCTCCTCAACAAAAGCACCCTAAAATTTACTTATCAATTATCCAGTAAAGATAATAATATATTTATTGTATATAAAGAATGCTAGTGAATGCTAGTGCTTGTAAATTGAATATATAACAGCATGGGGAGATTTTATATTCTCAGGGGAAAGCAGTACTCCTAATCCCACTAACACATAAAACATAGAAATTAATAAAGGCTTCTAATAAGGCTGGTCTTATGAAAACCCTGCAATTGAATAAATCACCAGCACCTGGTCAGCTATTCCCAATGGAAAAGCCAGGAAATGTTTATATTATGAAGTACAGTGAATTTGCATAAAATTTTAAAAATCAGAATTGTTTAACTGGGCTTACTTCTGTTGTTTACCCCACTTCCCCCTCTAAAAAATTATGTGAACATAGCCAATGGTAATGGTTTCATCTTTTTATATAAGGCTCTCAAAAGAAGCTATCAAAAATTTAAATATGATGCCATCCAAATATCATTTCATTTGTGTTTTAAATGAAGACAGCTTTTAGGATTTGAAACTTCCACGTGATAAAATAAAGTGCATTGAGTTTCTTTCTCTCTTTTTAAGTTTCTCTTGTACTTAAAAATATGTGTCTTCATGATTATATGGAAGATGGTGTGAGCAGATTTTTCCTTTTAGCTCCCTATGTGTAAGAAAAAAGATCAGAGACATGTTCTACCACATGGCTCAGGCACAGGACCCAAGCTGGCATGGTGACATCTTTCTGCCAGCATGACTCCTTCAGGTCTTTAGTATGTTCCCCCAGAATCCTTGTGATCATATTCTCTGCCACTCTCAACCATTTTAGCAGCCCACTTTCTCTACATAGTCATGGAGAGTCTTCTAGAATCAGTTTCTAATAAATTTTTCTCATTAAAAAAAATAATGTAGTCTTTGCCCAATTAAATATTTCTAAGAAGTTAAACCACTGGCCATTTCATATTCTGCACTTCTAGTTCAATGGCTTCTATATCACACAGATCTCTGAAGATCTCTTACTGACTGTTACATGATGCTTTGCATGACCCACAGTCCTCCACAAGCATTGATCTTTTCTAGTAGATATAAAGTGCTCTCCCTACTGTGTTGACAACCTTTCTCAGAGAGTGTTCTCTTTGGTCAGGCCCAATTCCTTCTTAGTTGTTGAAATTTACTCTCTATTGAAATGTCAACCACATTACTATGGAGAGGGAAAATCTTGGTGGAGAGCCTCAGTTATGTTGACCTGTAAGTTCATATATCCCATATTATAAAATTATATAATGACATCATATGAATAACACAATAAAAATTTGCTTTATCATGCAAGCCCATTGATATACATGTATGACCTGACCACATGGTCCTTGTCACGGTAGCATGAGAAATAAAACTACCCCTGAGGCATTAGAAGAAAGCATCACTGATATGAATCTTAAACTGAGAGATTTAAAGAGCCAGGGGATAAAATGACAAGACATCCATGTTCTTAGACTTGGAATACCTAACAGATGGCCTGAGTGCTCAGAAGCTTCTCTGGAAAAGTCTGTTACAGAAAGATGAGGCTAAGAAAGAAGACAGAGCAATCCAAATCAACTCACAGAATTCAACTAATTTGTCAGCAAAAAGGGAGTGGGATATTCTTTTAAGTTCAGATAAATTACATACTTTAAAGATGATTGCCATTTAAAAATGCAACCGAGGAAGTTAAAAATAGATTGGGTAGGAATCAGGACCAGGGGGATCCCCACTGAGTGAGTGATTATTCCAGTATCTTCAGTGGTCCACTATGAAAATATCTACTTAGACTTCTCAAGAATTAGTTCAACAAATTATAAGGGAATGGTTTAAGTATCACAGTGCATTATTTAATTTTAATATCAGGACCTCTTATCACTACATCTCTTTTGAAGAAATTCCATGTTGAAATCACAGAACACTGTTTGATTATGTAATGAAGAGGAAAGAAAAAAGCGACTCCCAATGGCATGGATTGCTGATGAGCAGGGAAGCTTGTGATGCCTTCCATGTCCTTCACCTTCGTTTTAGGACATGTTCCTGTTAACAATTTATCCTCTAAGGTCTTTATTCTATTATGCTAATAAAGTATCTTGGAAATTCTTGTGTTTTACTATATGTTACTTTGGGGGTGGGATGGGTAGAAAATCCCATAGATATACTATGTAGATGATATATCATAACCCAGAAACTTTGGAAGCAACTGTGAATTCTTTATCTTTGTTTTTTAAAAACTGTTCCTTCCATAGATGTGGGAAAATTACAATATCATACTACACATGAATTAACAATCAGTTAACAATTGTTCACTCCCCAATATCTTTCTCTTTTCTTACTTTTGCTCCCTTTTTCCCTTTTACTATAGAAGCCTAGGGCTTGAAATTGAGAAAAAACAATAGATAAGCCCGGTAGGTAGAAAGCTTAGCATTCACAAGGCTGTGACTTCAAGTACTAACATTACACAAACCAAGCAGAATAGAGCTATAATCCCAGCATTTAAGAGGTAGAGGAAGGAGGATTAAAATTTTAAAGTCAATATGAGTTCAAGGTCAATGTTGAGTACATTAGAACTTCTCTCAATGAACAAAACAAGGAAGAAAGAGAGAGAGGAAAGAAATAAATGAATGATAATAAAGACATTGGGAAAATAGAAGATGAATATGTAGCTAACTACAATAGACATCATGTAGAGGCTTGAATAAAAATGGCACCCATAGATCCTTAGGGCATGGCACTATTAAGAAGTAGTGTGGCTTTGTTGGAGGAAGTACATCATTAGAGGGTGGGCTTTGAGTTCTCAAAAACACAAGCCTGCCTAGTGGCTTACAGTTCATTTCTCCTGCATTGGGTCACAGTGTAGAACTCTCAGCTCCCTCTCCAGAACCATGTCTGCCTGCATGCTGCCCTAAGTCATGATGATAATGGACTAAACCTCTAAAAGTGTAAGCCAACCCTATTTAAATGTTATCCTTTATATAAGTTGTTGTGGTCATGATGTCTCTTCACAGCAATGGAAACCCTAAGATGCATAATAAATATTGATTGAAAATAAAACTTATAGCAGAAAGTCAACTAAAACAGCTAACAAAATTATCATGTTAAAGAAAGTCCCAATTTCTTCGGTGTACATTTCTGACTACCTGGCACTTCTAAAAGAATCAACAAAGCAGAGAAATCTTTCACTTAATTAATTTCATCAAATTATGAGAATGTAAAATACCATGGGAGTTCCCAGGAAAACTCAAGCCCCCAGTTCCCAAGAGGACTCTTATTGTGTTCATTCTTAGTTTTAAAACATGACATTTTTCTCCTTGTATTTTCTCCCTATTTCTCAGAGTAGAATATGCAGTTTATTTCTCATAGTTATTCAGCAAATATGGTTGAGTAGTGTTGAAACTATGAGGATTACAGTTTAAGGAGCAAGGTCATAAATATTTGAACCTTGTTAGCATTTCTTTGAGTCATCATTATTTTTGCCAGCTGTAGCATCTGGACCTTCCTCATGGGCTATTAAATCACAGAAACTAGTACTATGCCATAGTATTACCCAGGGTCTGCAAGGTACTAATAATTGAATTACTTGTTAGCCATCCTAATAGAAAGATTATCTCTCCTTCTGACCTCTCCTTATGGCCTCTTTGTGATGGGCAGGATGTTCCATTACACATTTACCTTTCCTTATTCACTTTGTTCTATAGATGCTAACAAAAAGTTGTTCATGGGCAACTACAATTGTCAGAACAGAGGCATCTGTGATACTCAAACTAGACAGTGCCAATGTCCTCCAGGTGTTTATGGGAGGATGTATAAAGAAGGTAGGAATGTCCTATCAATAAGATGAGTCACTGCTAGCTTGGGGGGTTGGAGGAGTAAGGGTTCAAATAGAAATGAAGGCTTGAAAGTCTGTATCTACATGGACAAGAATAAAGTTGCATTGGCCATGGCAAGTATAACAGAACAAAATAAGAGACACTAGGTGTGGGTTTGAAAGAGAATGAACCCTAGGGGCTCATATATTTGAGTATTTGGTCCTTAGTTTGTAGATCATTTAGGAAGAATTAAGAGGTGTGGCCATGTTAGAGAAGGTGTGTCACTGAGGATGGGCATGGATGTTTCAACAGCCCATGCTAGGTCTGGTACTTTCCTCAGTCTCCCTTCATCTTAAGGATAAAATGTATGCTCTCAGCTACTGCTAAGGCACTTGTCTGCCGGTGTACCACAATGCTCCCTACCATGATGCCAATATTTCACCCTTTGAAACTGTAAGCAAGCCCCCAATTAAATGTCTTTTTAAAAAGTTGTGTTTTGGTCTTCTTCATAGCCATATAACAGTAACTATGACACTTGACTGGCTGTTATATAAGCAAGATGAATCTTGAAACATGATAAGAATGTGTCTTCATATCAAGAAAATGTTGGGCTTGAGAATGTGGGTCCGGAAATAGAGCCTGGGGAGAGTTCATCTTTTATACAGAACAAAATGAGGAGAGTAAGTCTTTTCTGAAAAAAGTAAAGGGGGATGAAACCAGAGCAAGAGAGGAGAAAGAGAGGAAGGGAGAAGAGAAAGTGAGGGTGGAGAGCTCACAAAATGCCACTGACTGTGCATAGGCTCTTCATGGAAATCAATGAAGAGACCCATTTCCTCCACTGGTTAGGCAGAACTCGGTTGCTGAAGACAGAGATATAATTAACAAAGCATTACTCAGAGTTTTCCTAGACTTCACTGGAAAATTCATTAGGAACAGTCAATGGGAACATGGAAATCAAATGTACTTTCCTTTCTGGAGTGTAGGAAGCCTCCTGCTTACCATTCAATTTCTTATCTCTAAGAGCAATATTTGCTTATTTAATATGTGTGTGTGTGTGTATGTGTGTGTGTGTGTGTGTGTGTGTGTGTGTGTGTGTGTGTGTGTGTGTATGTGTGTGTGTATACACATTTGATAAATGTTTGCAAATGAGCTCTGCTGGGAATGATGACACTATTCCAGAAAACAATCCCAGTCCTACCCTACAGAAGTTGTGATCTGGTTCAAGACAGACATAGATTACAAATGTTGAGACAAATGTATTGCCAATTAACTAGTGATGCATAGTTGGATGTAAGGCCATTCAGACCCTGACAAGGAGATGGCGCACTCGGGAGGCAGAGGCAGGCAGATTTCTGAGTTCGAGGCCAGCCTGGTCTACAAAGTGAGTTCCAGGACAGCCAGGGCTACACAGAGAAACCCTGTCTCGAAAAACCAAAAGAAAAAAAAAATTGTAAAAAGGAGAACAGGGAGAGGCAATGTGTGGGAACAGCATTCTTGAGAAGATGGAAAGCTATGTGGCTTGTCAAGGACCTCAGAAAAAGCAACGAAAAATGGAGAGCATGACTTCTGCTAAGCCCAGCTCAGGTGCTCAGTTTGGAGCTTTTAGTTTCTGGCATCGACAAGCTGTGGGCTGGGGAAACTTGGAGCCCTTGGAAGTAGGCCTGGAGCAAGAGTGTGGAATGCCTTTTATACTGGCCTACCTTTATCCCCGCGCCATTCTCTAATGTTCTGGCCCATGCTGTCCTGCACCCCGACTGTTGCCTCTTAGAGGGGTTCATGTAGCTTAGCAAGCAGGATGTACTCCCTGTCCTGTGTATACACATTAGGTGGGCTCAGCACCCTGGCCCTGGACAATGGTTTATACTCTTTGTAACCCATTAAGGGTGGGCAACTGGAGATGGGAACTACAACAGGTCACAGTAAGATTTCCAGCAGAGGATGCCAAGTCATTACTGTGTACTTACAAAAACAGCAAAACAAAACAAAACAAATAAACAAACAAAACCTCATTAGCCTCCATCTAACCAGAGTAAAAATATTGTTCCCTGTGTATCTGTGTGATTCTGTATGTATTGCGAATACCCGTTATGTAAGTGTGTGTGGACACCAGAAGTCAACATCCAGTGTTGGTCCTCAGTTTGCTATACACCTTGCCTTTTAAGACAAGGTGTGAAATAAATTGAATTATACCCATCCCTGCTTGCTTCCAAATGAATGAGATTTATTTATTTAGCTTTTGTGCAATTACTGGGGGATGACCCATAATCTAATTCTTGAATGATAGACTGGCTACTTCCCAGCTGTGCTCCTCAAACACTTTCTGTTTGTGTCTTCTCAGGTAATTTCTGCTCTGCCAGCCTGTCTTCCGGCTCCATTTTGCTCGGGCACACGCTCCTGGTCCTTCTTATGTAATGGAGAGCTACTGTTCCTTTGCCTTCTTCCTCCTTCTCTTTCTCTTCTTTACTTTTTTCCTCTTGGTCCCTACCTGTGACCCCTAGCCAGGTAACTGAAAACCCAACTACCACTATTCCCTTCAGTAATTGGCTGTAGTCACCTTAATTCAACCAATAGTTTTAAATTGGGGAACAAGGTTTGCACAACAAAAGCTGGTATACATGGGAATTCACTTATCTTTGGGCAACCAGATCCTCTTGTACAGAGTTTAGCACTTGAATACATAGCAGCATCAGACCAACCCTGAACAATAGGGTTTTGTTTTTTGTTTTGGTTTGGTTTGGTTTGGTTTGGTTTGTTTTAGGAAGGTTCTCACCCTAACTGGCCTAGAATTCATTACTCAATCCAGGTTGGCTTCAAACATACAAAAATCTGTTTTTGATATTGAACTCAAGTCCTCATGTTTGTACCATAAGCACTTTAATAGATGAGTTAGTAACTGAAACCTGGATTTTCTTAAGCTTCATATATATATTAATATATAGATCCATATATATATTAATATATATTATAAATTTAAAATATATATCATATGATATATTTGATATACTATATATATTTAATAATTAAAAGCCAGGGATGGTAGATGACTACAAAGAATCTTCCAGACACAAGGCAGCAGTGCGTATTAACTCAGTAAATGAGACAGCCTGGCCTAGACTTGCACAAGATCAAGCCACAAATAATCCCAGCACGGAAAAAGAATGTGGGTCTGAAATCCTGCCCCTAGGGAGGACCTATTAGTCATTAATAACTGCTAGGAGAATCATGTTCATAAAGGTTGTGGACTCTAGTAGTTCTACCAAGGTTCAGTTGTAGATTCCACGTCCAAGTATGCATGAGCATCACAAATTGGACTTAATGTTTTTAAAAGAAAGGAAAAAAGAATCTACAAAATTGGGTGTGTAGAAAAGAAGGGTAGATTTGTGAAGAGTTGCAAGAGAGGATGTGAATACAAACAACACATGTTGTAGGAAATTCTCAAAGGACTATTAAAAAGGTTTATTTTTTATTTTCATCTATGTATGGAATGTATATTGATCATATCTATCCAGCACTACAATCTCACTGCAACTTGCATAGGATATCCACTTACCTCCCTCTCTCCCTCCCTACCTGTCTCCCTCCCTCCCTACCTCCCTCCCTACCTCCCTCCTTGTCAACTTCATGTCTTCCAATGCATTCATTTCGTGTTACCCATATGTGCATGAGCATGTGGCCATCAGCTGGGGTTCATGAACAACCTACCAGTGGCCAGCTCCCCTAAGGAGAGTTACTGTCTCTCCCTCAACTAAACCATCCACTGCCTATATCTCCTCGGGTAGGGGTGGGTTCTCAGGATTCACACTTTATAAAGGAAAGTTGTAACATTTTCTGCCTGTGAGCTAATCTTTACTTTGCTTCCATACCCTGCAGGATGCCTGAAAGGGTTCTTTGGGAAGAACTGCAAAAGAAAATGTCATTGTGCTAACAATGCTCATTGCCACAGGGTATATGGTGCCTGCATGTGTGACCTAGGGCGCTATGGAAGATTCTGCCACCTTAGTAAGTAACAGCTGTGATTGTTCCCTTTGTGAAGCACAGTGGCTTAGAATCCTGTGGGAACAATTCAGTCAAAGGTTGAAAGGAAAAAAACTTAGTTTATCTACTCAACTATACAAATATTTAATTCTGTTCTTTGAGCTTTTTAAATTACAAAATCTGTATTTTGATGATTAAAACTACTTAACTACTTCCACATTTTAAATGTTTTCGATTTCATATTTTATAAATTTAGGTATCAAGTGTAAATTGTTATAGATTGTTTCAGTAAACACCTGGCACTTTATAGGAGTTGAGTGCGAGGAGCCTGGACCATGTCTCTTTGTCTAGTCCAAAACACTATTACCCTTAAAATTCAGCATATCCCTCCTGATTGCATTCTCACCATGCATGCAAGAAGACATGATTATCCAAAATATCTGAGTTTTTAAGTTCAGCTCTAGTTTTCACAGTTTCTTCCTGTAGTAACACTGAAAGACCTTCCTCCAACTTTGAAGCTAAGATCTGTGAACTTGAAATAACCCTTCCTGCTCCTGCCCTGTTGTCTTCCCTCATCTTGTTACAGAGGGACTGGGTCCTCTGAAGCTTTCTCATAGTGAACATTGATATCTTAGGGCTGATTAGCCTGCTATGAAAGAATACCATAAAGTGGATAGGTTATAAAAATAAATGTATTTAATTCTAGACCCTGAGGGTTCTACAGAACTTCTCAAGTATAATGCCTTAGGATAGTGATTCCTAGATAGTTCCAGTCACTGCAACCACCTCTTAGGGGGACAAGCAAATCTATTCTAAATCTTTTTTACTAAAGCACCAATATCACACATAAAAAAACACTACCTCCTGATATAATAATGTTATTAAAGTCCCACCTTCAAATAGTGTTGTCTAAAAGGATTATGGGATAGCACTTGAAATGTAAATGAAGAAAATATCTAATAAAAAATGTGGAAAAAAAAGAGTTCATGATAACTACTTGCTGAAGATATTATCATTCCTACTGCTGTTATCAAGGTACCATGACCTTCTATAGTTTACAATTTACCCTTAGTTGAATGCTCATAGGACTTGCATATGTAAGAAGAGCAATGTCTCTGGAAATAAACATACTAAATTATGACCACATCAATAAGAGACTAAGTTAATTCCTCATAGTAAGATGAGTGTGGATTATGAGAAAAGAAGAGAAAGAAGAGTGCTACCAATAGCTACATAGTAGAGGTACAGATGGTATGTTCTAGAATATCATGCCTAGAGAGGAAACTAGGCTAGAAACATAGATAGTATCATTTTTGTTGTTGGCCCTGAAATGTATCAAGATATATCTAATATGAAGTAATAACTTTTGAATATTTCATATGACAATATCATATATTTGAGCACAAAAATTAAATCAGTACATCTGGTCAAAGAGTTTGCGAGGCTCATTATTCAGCAACAAAATTGGCACTCTAATATCTGAATTCCAGGCTCATATATTTAAATTCACACTCCAGCTGTGAAGAGTAAGATTTGGAAGAAACCCACCAAACATGTTTGTTGTTTGTGGTGTTGGTAGTAACTCTGCTGGTGGTGGTTGTAGCAGTGTACTGCTGATAGTGGTGATGGTGGTGGTGATGCCCATTAATATCTTGAATGTTATGAAGAGTATGCATACCCTAGTTCTTCTAGATTTATTCATGGATGTCACTTGACTAGAACTGAGGACCTCAAGTTCTATAATTAATCATTATTTTTTCCAGCCACACAAAGTACTGAAAACTGAGTGCCTTATAATAGAAATCCAATGTCTGACAGTTCAGTAAGCTTAGAGTTCAGTTTCAAGGTGTCAATCATTTTCTGCTCCTCTAATGATGTTAGACTTGTACCAGGACTATTGTCTCCTGTAGGTAGGTCCTTCTGTGGCATTGTGGTGTCTGTCATTGTTGCTTTCACCACAAGCAGTACTCTGGACAAATCTGTTAACAAATTATATCCTTGAAGTATACAGGAAGAAAGTCCTGAGAATTAGGACTTCAAAATATAGTGTTGAGTGTTTTATCTCGATGCCTAACAAGCCCTGAGCAGATATTGAATTACCCACAGAGATTCCTTCTACTCTTTTCTTTTCTTTAAACCAGTTTCTAAACAATTATTCTAGAACAAAAATACAAGCCTAGAACAAGACAGACCACAGACTTGGGAAGTCTGATGCTGTTCATAGAACTTGAAGGTCATAAAAAAGATCACTTGTTATCAACTGGAACAGATTTTGAAGAGCCAACAGGACCCTGTTGATAATTTGGCTTCAAAGATTATTCTCACTGTCCCTGGAAACGAGAACTGGGATTTTTTTTTTTTGAGCCATTACAACCACCACATTGAATGGACTCTACTATGTCACCTTCCATCCCCAGGGGAGCCCCACAACTCATTTCATTTTCTGCAGGCAGCATTACAGGGCAAAGCCTGTCAGAACACACCAAATGATTACTATAAACCCAGGTGCATCTTAAAGCACACTTCATTTAACAAGCCTCTTGAATATTGATAATGAGGCAACAAAGTAATTGTCAGAGATATGTTTTGGAAAGGGAATTGAGCTGTTTTAAGAATTAAGAACAAAGGTTGTAAAGGAGGAAGCAAGGGAACACATGAACTGTGGTATACCATCCTAGACACAAGGGCAGGCTGTTTACAAGTTAGAATTTCAGTCCTCATTGCATCATCTCTAAAACTCAATGGCCTGGGGAGGATAAAAAAGGCAGGGCAAGCAGCTCTTGCCACAGAAGTGGGCAAGATAATATCGCTGTCACAATGAAAGTTTTGTGTAATCTGTGCAAATGTAAAATTATTTCCGATTACCATATAATGAGGGGGAGTAAGGACAATGGCCAACCTTCACATAAGTGCTTGTCCATCATCTCCAGGCTGCAGTGGGATGATGAGGGGATCTGGCAGCCAAAGCAGTCTTTGGAGAATATTAAGTCCAGGCAGCAATAAGCACGTTTGAGAGACAGTCGCTCTCCCAGCATCACTGCAGCTTTTTAAGTAATTCAGGCTTCGCTGTTCATGTCCAGTTGCCAAAAAGCAAATGAATTGCCTGATTTGAAAGACATTTGTTCCCTCATTTTTTGGCAGTCATGATGATCCCCTTATTCTCTTTATAACCAGGCTGCAAAGAATGTCATGCCTATGCACTAACAATTTCAAATAAACAAAGCATGGTTTTCAGGTGACCGGTTTGCTTCAATCTGCTTGCAGGCTGTCCCCGGGGAGCCTATGGAGCTAGCTGTTCATTGGAATGTCAGTGTGTGGAAGAGAACACCCTGGAATGCAGTGCCAAAAATGGTAGTTGCACCTGCAAATCTGGTTACCAAGGCGACAGATGCCAGGAAGGTACAATCCAATGATGGATTTTTTGTGTTTCTTGAATAATAATGATTGGCCTTTGTTCAGCACTATTTGGTCATTAATTAGTTAATCCACACCAGTGGATGATGGGGAGGCCTTATTGATCTCCTGTTGGAGGTGAGGAAACCGAGGCATGAGTGCAATAAAATTATTTAACCTTGTCTTCTTGGCCTCTGCTCTCAGAATTCCCCTTGCCAGCCTGAGCAGAGGAAGAAGATCGCACATCTTAAAATTATATCTGGAAACAATTACAGCTCAATAACATAGACTCATCAATCAAGGACATGCTCTCCTCCAGCATGAAGGACGCTCCTTTTTCTATCTAAAAGTCAATCATCCAAACAAATTTATTTATGGTTTCTTAATACCGAGAATTTAAGGATGGATACCAGTACGGTCACTTTTCAAGTACCTAGATATCACGTAATTTTAGATAAATATCCAAGCAGAAAACTATGATCCCAGTAGTAAGAAACACATAGAGATACATGTGTAGCTGCATGTGGAATTTGGGGAAATGGTATTTCCACCTGTCAGCAAGCCATCTCTGGCTTGTAGACTCCATGAGTACTTGTTTATGGTTTTAGTGTCTGGTTACCATGTCACTGACTTCCTTTGATGTCACTTCTTAAGAAGGCAGTGAGCAGCTTTCCTGGAGTCCCTTTTGTTGAATATATCATGCCTTGTCTTCTAATCTAGCACATTCACCCATTACTGTGTGTTACTATTGACTGCCTGTTCTCTTGCTTGAGGCAGTATATCTGTTTTTTTCTTCCTGTATTTCCTCACTCCTGCAATAAAGACAGTCATCAGTAAATCTCTTCTTAAATCAATAAGTGTGTGTGGGTTTATTTTTACTGCCTACATACTTTTCATGAAGTATTTGGTATTCTTATTCAGTAAAAAATTGTCATGGTCTTTTTTGCTCTTTAGTGAAAAAAATGCACAGATATAACAAATAAAAGAATCAGAACCAGTGATAATCTGTGACATCATTTGAAACCAGAAGAAGATATGGGGCTTAGACAAAAGACACCTCAGTGATGAGTCCACTCACAGAAGCAGAGGGATTGAATTTGTCTTTGTATCCCTTATGTACTCAGAGAAGAACTTTGAGCCTGTCCCGTGACTATAAACCTGTAGCATCTAAGCAAGCCAAGCAGACCGACTATTTTGGTGGCTGGATTATGACTCCCTAAGTAATGAGAAAAGGAACTTGAGGAAATGTAAGTCCGATGTCATGCAAGTTTGTTTAAAACAAGAGTAGATCTCATGCCACCTTCTCAATCACTGCCCTTATTTTTAAGCCTTGAGTTAGCTTTCTATTCGTGTCCTCATGAGATGTCCTGTTCTGGAAGTCAACACAAAGGGTATAATACTATGGTACACACACCTGGGTAAATTTAATTTATTCTGGCAACATTTCCTTAAAGCAACTGCTGCATATACTGTATTGGAAAATGCTTCTGAGTTCCCCACTGTGAAAGAAAATGAGTTGAAAGTACATGTAAATCAGCAAAATAGAGAGGTCACCGTAATCTCTGGAAAACATATTATTTTTCAATCAGATAACTTTGTCTGATTCTGATATTTCTGTCTAGCCATGAAATGAAATTATGAATAAGACTAGAGCATATGAATGGATCACCTTGATTGGCAGTTGAAATCAAGGCAAAAAGAGCCCTTTAAGAGTTGTGCAAGATGAAAATCAGGCCTGTTATTTTTCTTTCTCTGTCTAAGCGCGTCAATAGCCCAAGTGCTCCAAGAGCCAGACACATCTTCAAAAATCCTACCCCCGGGCCTGCATGTGAATTGTGTCAATTAAGCACTATTTCAGTGACACAGATGAACAGAGCCCTGAACAATCAACACCAACCCCAGTTAGCTTTTCAATGATAGCTTCTAAACCCGCTTTCTTCCAGAAACCTGTGATTCCGTCCATCAAAAAGGACACATCAATATGGTGAAATGAAACTTTCTACCATTTCCAAGCCTTTAGAGAAACTTTCTTGTTTTCTCAGTTTTCAGAGGATAATTTCTCCAGGGTTTCTAATTGTCAGGTTTTGGATAGTGGAACATATGTCCTCTGTAAAGGGCCCATGTGCTAATAGTATCCACTGCTTGTCCTTTTCCATCAATAGTTCAAAGGACAGCACCCAGTTCCTCTTCAGCAACCTTAGATACTTTACAAGGTTCTGCCCTCCCTAGGCTATCTTAGAGAGAGACACAAATCTGGATGAGGCAAGTGGAAGTAAGGTTGACATTTGGAGGCAACCTTCTGAGAATCTTCTTACAAATTACACCTCATTCTCATGTTTGTTCTCTACAAGTGCCTCCAATGATATACCAAAATGCCTTCCATTGTTATTGCCTGGAAAAAAACCACCACAACACATTTTCAGCAACAGGGGAACAAAGGGAAAGAAAAAAGGCAGCTACTATATCTGTGTTTCCAAAGTGACGGACACAGCCCAGTGCTGATTTCTTCAGGGAATACTTTTGAAAGTGCTATAAATCCTCAAAGACTATTGAACATTTCTTTCTTTGCAGCACACTACACAAATGCATACAGAGAGAGAGAGAGAGAGAGAGAGAGAGAGAGAGAGAGAGAGAGAGAAAGACAGAGAGAGACAGAGAGACAGAGAGAGACAGAGACACAGAGAGAGACAGAGACAGAGACAGAGACAGAGACAGAGACAGAGACAGAGACAGAGACAGAGACAGAGAGAAAGAATTTGCCAGCTCACTTAGGCAACAGTGAAAGTGAAACCTGGAACCACTTTTCTCTTTTGTTCTTATTTTACAAGCCTGTCCTAATGGCCTCTGGGGATTGGAATGTCAGTTCTCTTGTGAACTCTGAAAATGGAGGTCATTGAGACAGAATGCCTGGAAAGTGTGACTGTGCTCCTGCTTACACAGGAAACTCCTGTGCCATGCATAAAAGTAATAAACACAGATAGGATGAAGAATGAAATCAAGAAATTACTAGAGTTTCTGATATATATATATATATATATATATATATATATATATATATATATATATATATATTGGTAGAGGCTATTTGACTAACTGTTGTATGATATTTCCAGTATTTGGTGACTTTAAATGATGCTTTATTGTTTTTCTTAATTATGTGAGTTGTCAAGGCTGGTCTGCTGGTCTTACTGCTGTTACTCCTATGTCTATTTCAACAAGGTAGTCATTTCAGGACAGACTGGGCTTGGGTAAGCATCTCTGCTTTCAAACCTGTCTGTTCCTCTGTGGCATGCTCTAAGATTCACCCCAGCTCCACAGCACAGCAGTGTCATGATATTCTAAGAAGACTTCAAAATCAACAAGAGTGGGCCAAAACCCAGTCTCAGAAGATGCACATTATCATTTTTATCTCTTTTTGTTGGTTATGACACAACCCAAGGCAAGCCAGATTTGGTGGGGAAGACAAAGAGATTCCACTTCCTGTATGGAAGAGTAGCAAAATTTCATTGCTGAAGACCTGCAAATTGGGTGATACAGTTAGTGCCATGTGGAAACCAATGTCATACAATACAATATTTAAAGTTCTTTCAGACAGCACTTTAAAAGTTTCTAGACTAGAATTACCAATTATGCAGGTATAACACCATATTGAAGAGATCTAAAACAAAAACAAAAACAAACAAACAAACAAACAAAATGATTAGCTAAATTTGAAGCTGTTTGAAATGCCGGTAGACTGCTGCCTGCCTTGTCCCCCTGCAGGTACAGATATTCATGGAGCCATGTCTGCCTGCACTACGTTCTTTGCTGGGAAGCGGAACCACCTGAGAGCTTCTGTAAAGCTCTGGGCTCGACAATATTTTGCATAATGTTTCAAATGGCTTCGGAAGGTTGAGCATGAATCTATTGCTTTAGCCTGTCTGTTGGTTCAGGAGTAAGCATGGTGTATACTCTGATGTCCCAAGGATAACCTGCAAACAAAGTTCCAGGCCACGTGCTCTCTGCCTGACAAGTTTCTAATATGATGAGATGGTTTAATCAAACCATCTGGACTGACATCATAGCACTGTTGACAGTCATGTCCATGGTGCAGACGTTTGCCAGAGTAACAGCCAAACGCCCTAACAAACTTTTTTTTTTCTTTAAGGAAAAGAGGTGAGGTACATGTATGTGTTGCCGGGAGGGGGGCGGGGGTTTTAAAGGTAAAAATTTACATATTCAAAAGTGGCTACTTCTCATTTGCTGTTTCCATGGTGAAATGACATTTTCCCTTGTCTAGCTCAACCTTAATGGAATAATTGTTAAGCAGAGGGTAATAGTGTTTGTGTTCTTTCACTTGCCAGGTGATATAAATAGATAGTTGAGAAAGTATTGCAAAAGGCAAGCACTTCAGTCTTTCAAACACTCATTGTAATAGTTGCAATAACAATTCTTTCATACTAGGATTTCAACTTGTAGAAATTGCTTCAGGGTTACTCTAAGAAGTGTCTGATGGCAAATAATATTGACTTGAGTGTTATTAACTAGGTTGTAATCCATGCATTAAATTGAATGGACATAATATTCCCTCATTCACAAGCCCCACTGGATTTTACACAGAGACACACAAACATAAAATGCATGATTACTACCATAAGCAAATGGACAGAGCTACAGGGGAGAACTCATGAAGATAATTCACACGTTTGCCAAAGAGCACATAACATTTTTAAAGGCTTGAAGGAAAACATACAGCCATTCTGTAACTATTCCGTTATGGTGCTCAAGGAATTTTTAAACCTGGTTACTTTGCCTATAACTGTAAAACATGTATGGTCTACCAAGGTGAGTGTTTTGTAACAAGGAAACTCAAAAACCTCATTTCTTTGAGCCCTAGCGTGTGATTGATTGTGTGAATGTGTGTCTGTGTGTGCTTGTGTTCCTGCATGCTTTCGCATGGAGGTTGCCAGGTGTGTTGCTCTGTGACCCTCCACTTTATTTTCTGATGTAGGATCTCTCACTGAACCTATATGCTATTACTTCAGCTGGGTTGGCTGACTAGTAATCTTCTGAAATCAGCCCCCACTACCATCATCAATACAATTATACATATATGTACCACTTTGTTTGACTTAAAAAAAAACAGTAGTTCAAACATCACTAAATGTTCTTTGACAGTTTCATGTGTATGACAGTTTCATACATGTGTATAACACACTCTGGTTACTCTCCCCCTTCCTTTGCCTTGTCTCTTTCACTCTGTGCCATCATGCCTTCTCCATATGTGCAATTTTTTCTTTTGTTTTCCACAAAGTTTAACTCAGGATATCTGTATAACCACAGGATTGAAACTGGCATTTGGAGACTGGTAGACTCCCTGCTGGGTATTCAACTGAATACCATGCCATGCCTCACCATAGATTCTGTTAGTTGCCAGTAGTTAAGCATCAAGTGAAAGGGGTTTTATGGTTCATTTTAGTTTTTATTTCTAAACAACATGTAGAGGTAGGAATGATAGATTCACAGCTACAGGCAAGTATGAAAATGTCATAATAAAACCCATTATTATGAACTTTAAGCATATGCCGACAAAACTTAAATGGTGAAAAATCATAAATAATTTTTCTATTAGTTAAAAAAATAAAACTGTCTCTGTTAAGGAAGTTTAGCTTTGTGTCAGTCATGTCACTGAATAATCAAAGAAGTTGTCCCAGATTTATATTTATCAGGCCACTAGTTCCTGAGCCAAAACACAAAACAGACATAAACTGTCTACTGGGGGAGGCTTGTTTAACTCAGTTACATAATGCAGCTGTGACTATGACCATGTTGTGGTTCATAATTTGGATAAATGTATAATATTACTTAAGCCGAGTGTGGGGGTGCATGCCTATAATCCCAGCACACCGGAGGCAGAGGCAGGCAGATTTCTGAGTGGGAGGCCAGCCTGGTCTACAAAGTGAGTTCCAGGACAGTCAGGGCTACACAGAGAAATACTGTCTCGAAAAACAAAAACAAACAAACAAACAAACAAACAAACAAGATTAAATACCATGGATAGAAAAATGACTGAAAAAATGTATGGGCACCTATTCCTGTGTCTGAAAACTTGTAAGAAGGCAGTGTTTGCTGACTGAGGCTGTGGCCATAACCGTTTCTAGAACTATAGATGAATATTTTTTGCTTTTATCCAATTGTAGATTTTCATATTTACTCCTTTGCTTATTTTTCTTTAACCTTGGTAGTGTATACTGCCATCTTTGACTAGATATCTGTGCACTGTAGTTATCTAGTTTAAAGGTGGTTGCTTAGTAATCCCATTTGACAGAACATTTTCCCTCTAATCTTGCTGTATTTATTGTTCCTCAAATTTGAGACTCCTTCCCCTTTCTGTCCTGCTGGGCATGTTGCGTTTATTCCATCAAGACACTACCAAAACTCAAACAAGCAAAACCTAAAGAAAAAAATTGTAATATTGCCTGTAAATGCTTCAATTACCTTTCTTTAGAAATCCCTTTTTCAGTCTCTTAATAATTTGGTCATTTTATCTAAAATTTCTGCCATGTGTATTATGCGACAAATCAAGTTAGATTCCTTCAATACTCAAAGAAGACTGAAGTCAGAGAGAAAAGAGGGGAGAGACAGAGACATAAGAATGAATATGCTCATCTCAATTACATCCATACTTACACATCATTGGATACAGCTACAGGAAAGCCATCCTGGCCACTGGCCTAATCCTCCATCAGTGGAAATCTGAGGAATGTTTATTAACTGGATGGCTGAAGTACAAGAGCCCTGGGCTGTAAAGCTTGGGGTGTTCCCACTGTGATGATTCCAAACACTAATGTGATGTCAAAGGGTTCTTAAAATCTCCTGACATTTAGCAATTGGCTGTTCCAAGATGGTAGTCATGAGGTCAGCACACCTCAGGCTCACAAACATCACATATGCAACACCCGCAAGTAAATCCCCACCTTTACCTTCTCTTCCAAAAACACTTTTCAGGGGCTTTTTGTAATCAGACAACCAGTTTGACCTTTCTAGGTCTAATTAATCCATAGATAGTTTCTAGCAATAAGTTCACTTGTCATTTGGCCAGTCTACTTTGTTTTAAAAAATAATAATAACAAAGAGAACAAGTGGTGGGGGAGGGGAGGGTGGTCTAGATAGATTGTGGACAACTTCCAGGCAGAGTTAGGGTGGAGGTGACTAAAATTCACTGTGCAATTCTTAAAGAATTAGAACATTAAAAAAACAAGTAATTTGAGATTTAAAAATGCAAACCAGAAAGTATTGCTTTATGTATAAAAAAACCTATATAAGTTTTTATTCTACAATTCATTTAGAATTCTAATTTAGAGGGATCCTTTGTTCCAGATTAAAAACAACAACAACAACAAAAATCTTCTGAGCTGTTTTCCAAAAACTTCTACCTCACCTACCCCAACAAGGGCTGGCATTTTACTACATACCTTTCTAAAAAATTTTTATATAAAGGGGAAAAAATTATGAACAAAACCCAAAACAACCTGATGAATAAAAACATTTTAGAACCATCCAATGTCTTGAGAATCAGCAAACTCAAAGATGTCAGATGCAACCAAATGCTTCTTTCTCCACAGCAATTGCAGATCTGATTTTTTTAAAGTTGCTGTAAAATAAATTGTATTTAAATAATACATTTCTCATCCTTTTCTGCAGTGAGATGCATTTCTCTTACCAATCTGGTTCTCAGCAGGCGGGCCAGCCTGATGAAGTATCAGCAAAATGTCAGCTCCCACAGAGACGTGTGACAGAGGCAACACAGAAGCTGTGACAGCCCTTTCCAAAAGCTAATGTGCAAATTCAGTTTTGAAATAGGGAGGTGCTGGACAAGGATGGTATGTCCTTACCACCAATTCTTCTCCCGATGGTTAGAAGGAACAAAGGGATATAGCACACCTCCTGTAAACCCATGAAGTTCTGTGGCTGGGTCTGGATTTAAGTAGATTAGATTTCATACCTGTATTCTAAAGAAGCTGTTATTCATGTTAGCTTCCATGTTCTTAAACATATCCGCTTTTAATGGGGCCCTAGCCACTCACCTACACAATCACCTTTATAATGTCTGTGGATCAATTAAAAATTAATCTTCTTCTTACTTTATAAACCTCACTGACCTCCTGATACTACATAAAATGAAGTCAAAACTCCGCGGCACTAAAGGTCCATTGTTTTAATTACTTTTCTCGCCGTTGTGACAGAATATTTAAACGGCAGCAACTTAATGAAGAAAGGAATTAGTTCAGCTCTCAGTTTGAGAGTCCTCAAACTCTGAGCAGTTCTGATACTGTTCCAAAGTCCATAGTTCAAAGTCTCCTCAGACACTCCAATAACACTCTTTTCTGTAAGCATCCGATGTCTAATTTAATTACTGCCAAGTAAAGTTCCCGGTGAAAACCAGAATGACAGGGGTGTGGCAAGTTGGAACCAAACAAGTCTAAAGAGGACAACCCTACAGTTGTCTTGTAGTTCCATGTTTGACACGTTTGAGCACATGATATCATGACAGGAGTCCCAACAGGTGTAGGCTGGCTCTAGGTCATAGGCAGCACACAGGCTTTCTCATTTGGATTGTGACATTCCGCCATGTTTCTAACATTGAACACCTTGGTGTTCCCTATTGCAACATGGGCTTCACCTTCATACCATCACATGCTTTCTTTCTCGTTCTTCCTCCCATATAGCCTACTACAATTGTCTTATGTATAATGGATAACTCACATGCCTCTGGTGTTTATCCCTGTCCACTCAGCACCAAGTGCATCTGAACATGCTATCTTTCTTCTTTGCTCTTCTTTCTAATAAATATGCTCTTCGTGGTGTGTGTGTGTGTGTGTGTGTGTGTGTGTGTGTGTGTGTAGTATGAATATGCACATGCATATTCTTTAAGTTGGTTCTCTTCTGCCACCTTATGGGATCAAGGGATCCAGCTCAGCTGCTAGGCTCGGGTGAAATGCTTTTACCCTCTGAGCCATTTTCTTGTCCCCTCTTATTTTTATGGTTAGAATTCAAGGATTTCATCTTTCACCATAGGTAAACAAGCCAAACCACGAGGTCCTTTCACTTCATAGTATTAGGATCCATGTATTATAACTAGTTGTCTGCTTGTCAGTGGTAAGTACTATCATTTACTTCTATATCCTCAGCTCTGGACATACCAGACATGCTTAAGAAAGACTTTCTAGCTTCAATTAACCAATGTTCTTGACAACTCTGTAAAGAAAAACTCTATGAAAAAAGTTTCATAGAGCTAGTCAGTCAAGGAAAGGAGGCATGATAAATTCAGAATTTAAGAGACTAAGAAATAGCCAGTGACTTGGACAGAATAAACTCTACTGAATTATGAGGGTTGTTAAGATGGAAAGGGAGAGAAGATGGATAGATTCTCAAAATCACAGGCTCTAGTCCAATTCTAAAAGTAGTTTTTTAAGGTTTAGAAAACCAACAGTATCAAAGAGGACAAAAATTTTATTCTTGGTTTATTGCCAAGTTTTTATTTCCTTATACACTTATCAACTAGAAAATAAATATAACACATTATCAATATAGATATACTAAATAAGAAGCTGTGCTATACATCCATGCCCCTATACTAAGTTAGGGCTCCAAGCTGGGCCAAAGGCTAACTGATGTACTAAGTTCTCCCAGTATTCCTAAGTCCCTACCTGTTACATGGTATGGATGGCATCTCCCACTCCCTACCTGAACTCTCCAGCCAAGGTATACTCAAGCACATGAGTCCCTCCCTTCCCATGCCACCCATGGGGCTGTGCTTTCTTTCAGTTCTCATGGACGCCTCTGAACATACGTTGAAATTTGGTAGTGTTACTAACCCTAGTGTTTTAGGTTACTTTCAATCACTATAGTAAACACAACTGAAAGCACACAGAGAAAGGAAAGAGTTTATTTCATCTTTTTAAAAAGTATTTTATTTATTTACATTCCAAATGTTGCCCCCTTCCTGATCCCCCCTCATGTGCCCCTTCTCCTTTGCCTCTGAGAGGGTATTCTCCCACCCACCCAGAAACTCCCTCACCCACACACCCCACCATTTCCCTGGGGCATCAAGTCTCTGCTATTAGGCACATCCTCTCTCACTGAGGGTAAATAAGTCAGTCCTCTGCTACATATCTGCTGGGGGCCATGGACCCACCAAAGTATGCTCTTTGCTTGGTGAGATCCCAGTAGTCCAAGTTAGTTGATACTGTTGGTCTTCCTGTGGGGTTGCCTTCTTTATACAAATGACAAATGGGCTGAGAAAGAACATAGGGCAACAACACCCTTCACAGTAGCCACAAATAATATAAAATATCTTGATGTAACTTTAACCAAGTGAAAAATCTCTATGACAAGAACTTCAAGTCCCTGAAGAAAGAAATCAAAGAATACCTCAGAAGATAGAAAGATCTCCCATGCTCATGGATCAGCAGGATTAACATAGCAAAAGTAGCCACCTTACTAAAAGCAATGTACAGATTCAAAGCAATCCCCATCAAAATGCCAACACAATTCTTCACAGACATGGGAAGAACAATTCCCAACTTTATATGGAACAAAACAAAACAAAACAAAACAAAACAGGAGAGTGAAAAAAATTCTTAACAACAAAAAAAAATTCTGAGAGAATCACCATCCCTGACCTCAAGCTGCACTACAGAGCAATAGTGAAAAAAAAAAAACAAAAAAACAAAAACAACAAACAAACAAACAAAAAAAAAACACATGGTATTGGTACAAAGGCAGATAGGTCAATCAATGGAATAATATTGAAGACTCACACACCTATGGGCACTTGATCTTTGACAAAGAAGCTAAAACCATACAGTGAAAAAAAAATTAAGTGTCTTCAACAAATGCTACTGGTCTACCTGGCTGTCTGCATGTAGAAGAAAGTAAATTGATCCATATTTATCACCTTGTACAAAGCTGTGGTTTATTTCATCTTAATACTTCCAGAGTTGTCACTGAGTGAAATTAGGGCTGGAATTCAGCTGGGCAGGTACCTGAAGGCAGGAACTGAAGCAGGGACCATGGAGGAACACTGGTATTGGCTTGCTCCCTCATGGCTTGCTCAGCCTGCTATCTTACACCATCTAGTACCACCTTCCTAGGAGCAATACCATCCACAGTGGATTGGGCCGTCCTTCATCAATCATTAACCAGAATGCCTCACTGACATACCTACAGGCAAAATGATCAAGGCATGTTCTCAATTTAGCTTCCTTTTCCCAGAAGACTCTAGCTTCTGTCGAGTTTACAAATATCTAACCAGGACAGATAACTTACAGACAAGGAAACCAAATCCAGGAAGATATAAGAGACCTATCTGAAATTAAGTAATTTGTAATTCAACATTAGATAATAGGTATAGTATCCATAAGTTTATTCAGTAAAATAGTGTTCAGTGTTTACTACTGTAGTAATACTATCAATCAAGAAAATATAAAGAAATTTTGTTCCATGGAAAATAATCTATAAATAGAAGGTACTCTTTTCTGTTTTGAGCCCCACATTTGTATATTGAAATAAAAAGACTGATTGTCACAGCAAGGAGCATTACAGAGTCGTCGTTATCACAATAGCCCATGTTCCATTTAATGATGGATGAATGATGCTTTTGTTTGTCTGTGTGCAACACGTTCCACTGATTTTCACAGCCTGATCTGACTACCACACAATGCAATGACAGTTCTGCGTGGAACTCTGAGGTCAGCCAGTCCAACTGGATTCAAACTTATGCCGGATCCTCTACACTCTCAGCTGAATGCAAATGCTCTTCTTCATCTAGTGTAAATAAGAACCTGAATTGCCTCTACCTCCAGCAGATGCCTGATGTTCAAGTCCTCTTTGTTTTCACAGGGCTCCCTAATCTTAACCTTGTTTAAAATTCTCTGTCTGTTGGTAAGTATAGCTGGCTAGCTGCCTCCACTAATCCATGATTATTCCTGAATTGAGAATCTGACAGAGCACTAAACAAATGCTTTTTTTTTTCCAAAGTGAGCCATCCAGAAGTTTTACTCTCTAATACACAAACCATTTGCAGGCATCCAGTCACAGAGATTATATTCTCAGTAGAGACCATGCAGTACGCAGCTTGCAATTTTTATTTACTTAAGACTGGGTATTTCTCTTTATTTACTTGGCATGCATTATTCTTGCACTAGAATGTCCTATGATGAAAACACAAAGATTAGCTTGACATAGAAAATTCTTTTTCTTAGGTTGTTATTTATCCCACTATATCTAAATATTATTACTTTCATGTTACTTTTTAAAAACAAAACAATTTGAAAGTTCCTAAGCCTTAGATTATGCTGAGAAATTTTTCAGTTCATTGAAGGTTAATGGCATGCCAGGTTATAATGTCATTAAGCTTTATTCTTATCCTCCAGTGAGACTTGCCTTACATATGACTTATTAAGTGCTATTTGGTGTATTAAACAAGATAAGACAACATCTTGCCCTCAAGGATTACATAATCATTTCAGTGAGTAAGAAAGGTGCATAAATCACTTAATTATATGTAAAAGAAGAAAATGTAATGATTGTTGATTTGCAGCTCTGATTTTTTCTGAGGTAGAATCCTGAAGGCTTCCTTAAAGAGGTGGTATACCAGCTAAACTTTTAATGCTGTATATAGAATTTGTAGGATAGTCAGGTATGAACTTTGTCTCAGATAAGGTTTCTAGTTAGTACAGACCCAATTGTGCAAAATGATAGGTCTTTGTAGAGAGTGGCTGGATTTGGACTCAGATGTGATGAGAGATGAAAGAAAGAGGAAAAGAAATGGGATAGTGATTAGTTGACAAAATGGCAAGATGCTACATTAGTCAATTAAGACCTTGGTGTGTGTGTGTGTGGGGGGGTGTATACTTGGGGTAGGTATGGAACACAAATTCCTCCCAGTATACAGACTCACATGCTCATGGAGGTCAGAGGTCAACATTGAGTATCTTTCTTGGTTGTTCAACATCTTAGTTTTTGTGACAAGATTTGTCATTCAACCTGGAGCTAACCATTAGACTAGACTTTCTGAGAAGTGAATACTACACATGGGCTTGTCTCGCCCTGCCATGTTGCTAAGGTTATAGATATTTCCTGTCCCATGCCTGTTTTTTGGAATGAGAGCTAGGGATCTGAATTCAGATCCTCGTGCTCATGAGTGGCTGAGACATTGTCTCCCCATTCCAGAGTTTCTTTGGATGATGGCTTAAACATGAGCTTGGCTATTATATAGCACATTATTTTATATCTGCTCAGTCATTATCCATATTTATTTACCTTCATCTATTTCTAAGTGTGGCTCCTGAGAGATAAAAAGACCTTTATAGTCATTATTAATTTTAATTGCATATAATCTTTAGTATTACCACCATACAATCATTGGAATTTGTTGAAAACTTAAAAGAATAGCTATGTCTTATCAAACAATTTTTTTGTTTTGTTTTGTTTTTCGAGACAGGGTTTCTCTGTGTAGCCTTGGCTGTCCTGGAACTCACTCTGTAGACCAGGATGGCCTCGAACTCAGAAATCCGCCTGCCTCTGCCTCCCGAGTGCTGGGATTAAAGGCGTGCGCCACCACGCCCGGCTATCAAACAATTTTTAAACCATCTTAAAGCACATTCTCTTGTCAGTTTTAACTCAAACTCAGCTATGGGGAAGAGAGAAATGCTGTGTTTCCTCACTCTCTCCCTATTCATCCTATTCTTAACTTCTAGCCATGGAAGAAAACCACAATATGGCAGGCACCCAGCCTATAGGAAACATACTCTAATACTGTGAAGTTGCTGGAAATGTCGCCCTGTAGTCTCTTGTCTTCAAACATGGAGCTGATATGAATCACCCAGTTTTCTGAAGGCACACACTGAGCTCTGAGCAGGTTTGCTCAAGGGTCACTACAGCTGGATTAAGGGACTAATCCATGGAAATCAGAGGACAAAGGAATCATCCTGACCCCAGCTCTCAAGGTACAATTCAGCATAGTAGTGAGTGTCTGCCACTCCAGTCCAGACTACCAGAGTCTTATCCTGGCTTTTGCATGAGGCTTTCTGAAGCATTAGGGAGGTGCTTAGTTAGACCTATTCTTTTATGTGTAAAATGAAAATAATAAAGAATCTGCCACCCATCATACATTCAGAGTCTAATGAGAATTAGCTAGGGTGCATGGGGATATGCCTGAGAGTGCTATATCTGGATCTTGTAGCACACAGATTTTCAGCTTTCTGGGGAACCTCTTCACTCATTTCAATAGAAGCTATACCAGTTTGCATTCCCATTAGCAATTAATAAGAGGTCTCATTTTCTTGTATGCTAGCCCACAAGTGCTGACATTGGTTTTTATCGATTTTGGTCATTATGATTGCTATAAAAAAAAAAATCTCAAAGTAATTTTAGTTTGCATGTCCTCAGTAGCTAAGGATGTTTAACGTTTTAAAAAGTGTTTCTCAGCCATTTTTGTTTCAGTTTTACAATCTCTGTTAATTCTACACCCTATTTTTAATTAGGTTTTCTTGTTGTTCAGTGTTTGCTTTCAGTAATATATATGTATATTAGATATAAATTCTCTATCAGATGCATAATTGGTAAATATTTTTCTATCCCATTCTATAGGCTGCTGCTTTCTTTGAATGCTGGTGTCCTGGGTTATACAGAGCTTTTTAGATTATTGTGGTACAAGTTATTTATTTTCAATCTCAATGCTGTGCTTTCAGTGTCCTTTTCAGAAAGTACACTCTTCTTCAGTGAATTCAAGCCTATTCCCTACTTTCGCTTATATCAGGTCCAAGGTATATGGATGTTTATTGCTGTATTTGATTTGACGTTCGGTTTTGTGCAATGTGTGATAGGTGTGGATCAATTTTCAGCTTGACTAGCATTACTTGTAGAAGATGCTATCATTTCTCTACTGTGTATTTTTGGCTTTTTGTAAAAAAAAAATATCAGTGTATGTAGGTCTATGTAGAATCATGTGTTGAATTTGAGTTTCATTGATCAGCATCTCTGTTTTTATGACAATACATTGCTGTTTTAAATACTGTAGCTATATAATACAGCTTGAAATCTGGGATGGTGGTACCTCCAGCAGTTATTTTTTTTATTCGGGATTGTTTTTGCTATACTTTTTTGTATGTGTGCATGTGCGTGCATGTGTGTATGTTTTCATATGAAGCTGAAAATTGTTTAGTCAAATTCTGTGAAGAATTGTGAATTGTGTTAGAACTGTGTTGGAGTGCATTTACACAATAGAATTTTACTCAACAGCTAGGAAAAATGAAATTTTCTAGTAAATAGATGGAGCTAGAAACAATCATCCTGAGTGAGGTGACCCAGACTCCAAAAGAAAACTATTGAGTGTTTTCTCTTATACTCAGTCGATGTTAACTTTTGGAATTACATATGTGTGTTTAATATAAATAAAGACAGAGGTTAGATAGTAAGTGCCAGACCAGGAGGGAGGAGGAGATGCCCCAATGGAAGAGATAATAGAATATAGTATTATAAAAAGATACATCAAAAACTAGAATAGGAAGATTAAATGAGAAGAGAGGTGAGTGAGCAGAGTAAAGGAGAAAACACAAAAAGTTCCTTGTAAAGTTCCATGGAAAGCTACTGCTATAGAAGCTGTCTAAAATATATACATACATAATAATTTAAAAGGGGTCACCATATAATGGCATAGACAGTGTCTCAACTAGAAATCTTTTGCTACCAAATAAAACCTCCAGTGGCAGGAATGGCTTTTATGTTGGTGACTCCTTGGCCAAAGGGATCTTTCCACCTTACCTATCATGGGCTATTGCCAAGGCTATTGGTAACAATCCAATCCTGAAGGTAAAGGCCTGTTGCTGAAGACAGTTCTCATTTATGTCATCAAACATGGACAAATTGAGTTAGTGCCCAACTAAAAACTTTAGTCATGGAAGGAATTTTGCACACTCCAAAAATTAAAGGTAACCAATTTCATACAGATACAAACTATCATCTACAATAGAGACATGTGTGCAGGTATACTGCTGTATTAATGGTGTAGTGCTATAGGAGTAACAGCTACGTTTTTTTTTTCACTTTAAGCCCTGCTCTCTAAAATGTAACCTATTCATAACAGCTAAAGTAGCCAAGATGCTGAGATTAGATTGATCATGGGCATAGGAAAAACCTACTACTGTCATTATGCTAAAGGAATGTAGCAATAATAATAGCAATAAAAATATTCCGAGTGGCATATTGCTATAATCAAAGTTAGAGTATCTCCGTATCCTTTGAGAGAAGCTTTTTCCAATAAATGGTAATTAACAAAGAGATTTGCAACTAGGTAGTGTGCAGAGAGTGAGAGTTCTTGGAACACTCAGCCTCAAATAGAATGTCTTCATCAAAGACCTCCTCTCAAGGCTAGTTATCTATGTGGAAAAGGAGGCAGAAAGATTTTAGTAGCCATGGATGATAGATGACTCTAATGACACAGCATCTTCTAGATACAACAGGATTCATACACATATGAACTCAGACTGTAACAGCAATCATAGTGTATACAAGTTCAAACCAGAAAAGAATCCCAGCACTGAGAAGGGGATAAACACAAAGTCCCACCTCTAACTAAGAGGTATTTGCAGTTGATACCTGCTATAAAGAAGATTGTCCATTTTTTGAATTGAATGTCAGTGGTACTGGGTGCATTAGCCAAAGTCCAGGGCAGGCTCAAACCCAGGAGTAGTTGGCCAGTGTAAAGTCCAGTGTAAAGTGGATTCTGTGTTGTTTTTGTTTTCTGGGCACACTTTTTGTTTTGTTTTGTCTTCTCTCTCTCTCTCTCTCTCTCTCTCTCTCTCTCTCTCTCTGCTTTACTATATTTGGGAGCATGTTTCTGTTACATCATGTTATGTTATGTTTGGTTTTGCTTTTGTTCTTAGAGAGATAGAAAATTTATGTGGTAGGGGAGGAGTGCAGGATCTGGAAGGAGTTGGGAGAGGAGAAAGATTATGATCATAATATATTGCATGAAACAAATTTTAGATAATTTTTTTCAGAAAGAAGTTTGGATAGGAGAATTGCTAACATTGAAATGGGCTTGGCAAGATGGCTGGTGTAAGTAAGAACCTGTTGGGTAAACTTAAACGACTGAAGAGAATCCACCAAGGGCCTACTATTGGCCAGGATGTACAGAATGGAAAATCGATGAAAAAGACTCAAATTGACTTGGAGCAGAGGGGAAAGTGTGACCACCTTAGAGTTAAATGTGGCCTGCAGACGAGTTGTGGGTGGTTAGCAAATGTTTTAAATCTAAACACTTCAACATTTTCAAGATCAGAACTCACATGAATGCTGAGCTCACAATCCTGGGGAATATATCACTACTTTTTTAAAATTTAATTTAATTTTTATTAGATATTTTCTTTATTTACATTTCACATGTTATTCTGAAAGTCCCCTAAACCCTCCCCCATCCCCCGCCCTGCTCCCCTACCCACCCACTCCTACATATTGGCCCTGGTGTTCCCCTGTACTGGAGCATATAACATCACTACTTTTATGAGCTCCTAATTTTTCATGTAAGGCAAGCACTTTCTGTTTTTTTTGTTTTGTTTTGTCTTGTTTCGTTTTTTGTTTTGTTCTTTCAAGACAGGGTTTCTCTGTATAGTCCTGGCTATCCTGGAACTCATTTTGTAGACCAGGCTGGCCTCGAACTCAGAAATCTGCCTGCCTCTGCCTCCTGAGTGCTGGGATTAAAGGCGTGCGCCACCACGCCCGGCAAGGCAAGCACTTTCCGGTTGGTTTATACCATGTAGTTCTCTGAGGGCTATCTGGTCAGACTTACCTGCTCTTTCTTTGTATGAGCTGGGTGGTCTCAGGAATCTCTGTCTCTTGCTCTTGGTTTAGAAAATGTGAAGAAGAAATAGAAGCATTCAGAGACGTGATTCAGAAAAGAATGTCTTTCAAGAGAAAAAAAAAAAAAACATGATTGCATAATTGTAATCTTATATACCATTAGCAAAAAGAATAGGAGACCTGGAGAATTTGAAATGTAGTGTATGTTGATGCATATGGAGTGCACGCTTGGATAATCAATAAAGACATACATACAGAATTAAATGAGTAAATAAATAAATAATGAGGAAATTAAAACAGCACCTGTGGGTAGACTGGTCTTTCAGTAAATATGATGGTAGAGTAAGTAAGGCATCTTCTTTCCTTGGCCAGCAGAAGATTTAAAATCTTCTTTGCATATGCAAGATGCACTAGTCCTCCTGGTCCTCTGCCAATGTTATTTCTCTGTCAACCAGCTCTTCTGTCTCATTTTCTCCTGCTACAGAAGCTGAGGCCCAACTCTCCATAAGAAGGAAGACTTTGAAGTCATGAAAGTTACTGAAAATTTGCTTTGATGTAAGACTTGTAAAAATACATTGAAATGTGTTGATAGATAGTTCTAGTAGCAACTGTTTGTTTGTTTTTTCTAAACTCAATATCTTATGAATTTTAGTTCAACTGTGCTCCCAACACATGCAATATTTTATTATATTTTCTAAGTCATACATCTTTATGATACCAGCCGATATGAGGCCTGCAGCACAACACATATACAGCAGAGAACTTCCAGGCTAGACTTAGTCAGAGAAGATGTACCTAAGATGACGTGGGGCCCTAGGGTGTAGGGAGGGCTTCTGGGGTGGGAGTGGGAGTCGGGGCATGCTATTTTAGACCAGGGAGGGGGAAGAGGTGTGTGATGTGGAGCAATCAGAGGGTGAAGGGGAAGGGGGATAAAGTCTGGACTGTAAAAAAAGATTAAAGAATAAACAAAAGAAATTTAAAAAAATTAAGAGGCCTGGTGTTGGAGAGATTATTCAACAGTTAAGAGTACTTGCTGCTCTTGTAGAAGACCTACATTCTACTCAGCAACCAAATCAGGCAGCATAACTCCAGGCCCTGTGCTATCTTCTAGCCTCTGTGGTCACCTGCATTCATACACGCATATATACACCCTCAGCCACACATCTATGCAGAAGATTAAAAACAAAAATAAATCTTTGAAAAGTGTAGGAGTGTCTTAAAACTGATAGCATATCAATTAACGCCGTATAGCCATATTGGTAATTTTCTAACATAGTCTATTGTCTGAGAGTACATAAGAAAAGTGCTTAGAATTGTATTACAAATGAATTCTGTCTCTTAGGCACAGAGAGAGCTAGAATGGGAAAGAAACAATCAGAATAAATATGTGTATTTAATCAATTTCAAACAGTTTGAAGTAGCTCCATTTTAAATGCCTGATTGATTATCATCGTTATTTTCAAGCTGGAATAAATAACCATTGTTGGCTGTGGAGACGGTAGTGAAACTCGGCCTGAGATCGCTGTATTTGCTTCTTCTCTCTGTTGCAGTAAAGATGACAGGGCCAAAAATCTAGAAAAAAAAAAAAAAAAAAAAGAACTTCTGCTATTTTAAGATGCTGTGGATCTGACTAACTGGGGTTTCTGTGCCATCATTAATCAGCTGTCTGAACAGGGAAAGGAGAAAGAAGGAGGCGGCAGGCCAGTTAGTGAGCCTGGCTTTAGCACAGAAACAAGGAGATCCGGCTTTGTGAAAAGAGCCACATAATTAATACGTCCTGGAAGCTTCCCTTGCAACTATCCTGCACTAGATAGAGGCAATGACTTCATGACATCCTTGAATTTGCTTACGTATTTCCACAAGGACAGTGTTTGTTAGCATCTAAAGTATATTTTCTCATATGAATTTACTTTTAATTTCTATGTTCTAACATATCTTTAAGAGAATATAAGTGGTAGTATTAGCATGCCAGCACATCCACAGAGAGAATTACATAGAAATTCGTATTTTACAGAGAATGTCTGTAATGTAAATAATGATAAGACATTGGTTAAAACTGTTTAATTTATATATTTGTGGTGATGTTAGGAAAAAATGAGCTTTTTGCTTATTACTAAATATTTTCATATCTAGTGTATTGTTTAAACTTGGACGTTTTTCTAAGAAAAATATCCATTTCAATGCTATGGTCTGACAGAAGAGTGAAGAAGTGAGTTCTAGTTACATCTATCCAACCAAGTTATTATTTTCATCAAATTTGAATTATTAAATAATGTACAGTCTTACATTTCAATATGGAAATTTATATTTTACATTTTCTTTTCTATTCTAGAGATTTAGAAACCAGAAATAAGATCAATCTTTCTAACAACACAAAAAAAGTTGTGCATGCCATGACGGATTGGTTCAGGAGTGCCATCCTTACCTGCTGTATAAGGGAGTATTCCCACATACTTAATATTCAAAGACATATCTACTTGACAAGATAGTAAAATATCCCACTCATCTGTTCACGGATAATTTTTCAAATTTTAACAATTTTATTAGTCCCTGGCAAGGCCTTTTAAAACTTTGAGAAGAATACTAATAAGTCATTAATGGTTAATTACATGTCAGCTTTGAGGTCAAGGAGTTTGAGAGGATTTTAGTCATTGGAATTAACATGCATTGCTTCTGAAATGAACCCATAGTACAAGTTCCTCTGCCTCCCTTGCTAATCCTAAACTCTCATTCATGAAAACACAAACATAGAAACATGAATTAATTGTCTTTCAGAAGTAAAGGAGCGGGTCTAAGCGATGTATGTACAAGAAAAGGGTTATTGATTAACAGTGTGTGTCCTCAGGGAAAGGCAGATGAACTTTTTAACCTGGGCAACTTACTTTAATTCTTGAGGACCAACCAGGACTGGCACCAGCTTTGAAATCTGTACTATGTAAAACCTACCTGTTGTTCTCATTGTGTCTGACCATAAAATTAATGTAAGCAAAGGGGCTGAAATTAATAAGACTTTTTAAAAAATGCTAATAGTGGGTGAAGAGATGGCAGTCAGTAAAATGCAAGCATAAGGACTGAGTTTGAACCCCAACATTAACATAAAATTCCAAGCATAGCATCATGGGTCTGAAATCCCAGCATTGGGAAGGTGGAGCCTGGAGGAAGCATGGGACTTGTCAGCTGTCAGCTGAACCTACTTGGCTAGTTCAGGTGCAGTGAGAGACCCTGTCTCCAGAGCTAAAGTGGAAAGTGACTGGAGAAAACACCCAATACCACTTCCAGCCTTTGTGGACAAATTCACATGTGTAATAGATATATGGGCATTTTGAAAGTTTCAAGGTCTTTAAGTTTTAAGAAGAAGATAGTCCAGCAACTTATGCCACCCTATTTAGCATGGTTACAGTCATCTTCACTCCTATAATATAGAAAATTACAGTTTCCTAGTCTTTCAAAGGAACTGTTATTATTGTTGTTGTGGTGGTGGTGGTGGTGATGGTGGTTGTAAACACCTGTAAATCAACCCTCAAAGGTTTTTTGATTTTCTCTTTTCTTTAACAAAAAGTTGCTTTGGGGAAAATTATAACTCCTGGGAATTCTAGAACTTGAGTTAGGAGTCTGCCAGTCAGCATTGCCTGTTCCCTTTGGTCCTGGAGCCCAGGCAGCACATGAATTGGTTTCCAAGGAAAGCATTCCATAATCTCTATGCAAAGTAGTGTTTTTACATAGCTGAATGTCAGATCCAAATGTAAAGCTGCCTGTTGCCTCAAGTGTGAAATTCATTCTCATTTAAATTGTATGTTTCTTTGCAACTAAGAATGCTGGTATTTGAGACCTGGGCTGCAGAGAAGTGTGTGTGTGTGTGTGTGTGTGTGTGTGTGTGTGTGTGTGTGTGTTACTGGTGAAGAGTCCTAATCTCTGTGAGCCCTTTCCACTTCACTGACAAGCCAGTGAAGAGTTCACAGGGAAGCTCTTGATGGAAGCCTTCAATATATAGGATGCAAGGGAATGTGTTTGTTTTGATGTCTTTATGATATTTTTCAGATTTTTCAAATATGAGCATATATGTCTTCAGAGAGCCCATGTTTCACATTAAGTGGTTTGTCTCATCATTTAAATTCAAATATGAGAGATTGGATGCCAGGACATTTTCAAATCTCTTTGTTTGTGGAGGGTCTGCTCAGATATTCAAGATCAATATTTAAGAAGAAAGAGTATTAGGGTGTTTGTCCTGGTTCATTTCCCTCATGGGATCTGTGGTCACAGTTGATACCTGCCTGATGATTTCAAGAGCCTTATCATGTTTTTTAATGCATTCTATTTTGAGCTTTTAAGGCTGGTTCCATTTCAAAGCATCCATTGAGGATGAAAAACTTGGTTGGGTTTGCCTATTCATGAAATCCACTTTTCATCCAGAGCCCACACCACATCACTGCTAATCTTCTACTGCTTTTGGCTACTGGTACTTTGAAGTACTTTTTCAAGTACTGATGGTCAACGACAAGAAGCATGTATGTCCACGGTTAGAAACAGACTTCTCATTTAGTGCTAAAACAGACATGCACATTTCTAAGGCCATTCTTTATAGTAGTTGTATTAGGCACAAAGAACTATATCTGATATGACATAGCAAAAAAGTGGTAGTAATGACAGTAACCTAGAATCAAGAAAAGGATTATAAATCGTAGACTTTTCATGGGTAGTTTATTCTATAATGTTGAACAAGATTGTATAGCTGTTAATGTGACTCATAGACAACAATTATAATTTCATGAAGCAATTACTATGTTATTTCTCAATAGGCCTTAGACTGGGCAGCTGTGCTGATCTAGGCTTAGATTACCTTCTTATATCTGTGGTCACCTGGCAGGTCATCTATAGTTGGCAAGAACAAAGTAGGCCCCTAAAGCCCAGTGTCAGAACTGGCACATCCCCACTTCTGCTGTCATCTAGCAGCCAGTACAGGGTGACAGCCATCCCAGATTCCATGAAGAAGAACATAAGCTGGAGTACTGCAAGAGAGGAGCTAAAATGTACTCTGTAGAAGGAGATACAAAGTGGGTAGAGGATGTAGACAAGTTTTCTAACCAGTCTATGCCTATAGACTTCCCAAATCATCGTAGATTATATTGGGTCCCTCCACACCCTCAACTCAAATATGCTAGATGATGCAATCTCCTATGGTAAGCTGTGTAAGTCAAAATGATATGGGAGATTACAAATACTGTTTCTGTGATCTAACGGAACAACTGCATATTACTATTTTTCACTAGTTATGACATTAATATATTCAGATCATTGAATTTAGTTACCATATATAAGGGATTTTTTTTTCATGGGGCAGTATTTTTTTAATTCACCCCATGTATCACATGAGTATGAATCTTGTTTTTTTATTTTTTATTACATATTTCCTTAATTTAAATTTCAAATCGTATCCTGAAAATTCCCTATACCCTCCCATCACCCTGCTTGCCTACCCACCCACTCCCACTTCTTGGCCCTGGCATTCACCTGTATTGGGGTATATAAAGTTTACAATACCAAGGGGCCTCTCTTCCCAATGATGGCCAACTAAGCCATCTTCTGCAACATATGCAGCTAGAGACACGAGTTCAGGGGTTCTGGTTAATTCATATTGTAGTTCCTCTTATAGAGTTGCAGACCCCTTCAGCTCCTTGGGTATGATCTCTAGCTTCTCCATTGGGGACCCTGTGTCCATTCCTATAGATCACTGTGAGCATCCACTTCTGTATTTGCCAAGCACTGGCATAGCCTCATGTAAGACAGCTATATCAGGGTCCATTCAGCAAACTCTTGCTGGCATATGCAATAGTGTCTGGGTTTGGTGGCTGACTATGAGATGAATCCCTGGTTGGGGTAGTCTCTGGATAGTCCATCCTTTCGTCTTAGCTCCAAACTTTGTCTCTGTAATTCCTTTCATGAGTATTCTGTTCCCTATTCTAAGGAGGAATGAAGTATCCATCGCTGGTCTTCATTCTTCTGGATCTTCTTGTCTTTTGCAAATTGTATCTGGGGTATTCTAAGATTCTGTGAGTGCATATCAGTGAGTGCATATCTAGTAGCTTCTTTTGTGACTGGGTTACCTTAGTAAAGATGATATCCTCCAGATACATCCATTTGCCCAAGAATTTCATAAATTCATTGTTTTAATAGCAGAGTAGTACCCCACTGTGTAAATGTACCACATTTTCTGTATCCATTCCTCTGTTGAGGGACATCTGAGTTCTTTCCAGCTTCTGGTTATTATAAATAAGGCTGCTATGAACATAGTGCAACATGTGTTCTTATACCAGTTGGAACATCTTCTAAGTATATGCCCAGGAAAGTTATTGCTGGATCCTCCAGTAGTACTATGTTCAATTATCTGAGGAACCACCAGACTGACTTCAAGAGTGGTTGTACAAGCTTGCAATCCCACCAGCAATTGAAGAGTGTTCCTCTTTATCTACATCTTTGCCAGCATCTGCTCTCACCTTAATTTTTGATCTTAGCCAATCTGACTGGTGTGAGGTGGAATCTCAAGGTTGTTTTGATTTGCATTTCCCTGATGATTAAGGATGTTGAACATTTTTTTTCAGGTGCTTCTCAGCCATTTGATATTCCTCAGTTGAGAATTCTTTGTTTAGNGGGGCCGGCAGGCTGCCAGGGAGGAGAGCCTAGTGCGCATGCGCAGCTCTCTCCTCAGGCCTCCTGAGGCAGTAGCCCCTCCCGAAGGGAAAATATGCTAATGAGGCACTGCTTGTAGTACCAATGCAGGGAAAATATGCTAATGGCTGTGGCTTGTGGCACCAATGAATGGGCCACATGCAAATGAGGTATGGCTTGGGGCACCAATCAGCAATCACTATGACACCCCTCCCCCTTCCCTGGGAGTGTATAAAAGCAGCAGCTCCGCTGCTGTTCTGGGTCCCTGGGAACTACAAGCAAGGCGCTCCAGAATAAAGCTGATTGAGAAGATCCCGGTGGTGGCGTGTCTTTCTTGCTGCTCGACGGAGGAGGCAGGGAGGCGCGCCGCATCATATCTAGTGTATTGGTTAAACTTGGACGTTTTTCTAAGAAAAATATCCATTTCAATGCTATGGTCTGACAGAAGAGTGAAGAAGTGAGTTCTAGTTACATCTATCCAACCAAGTTATTATTTTCATCAAATTTGAATTATTAAATAATGTACAGTCTTACATTTCAATATGGAAATTTATATTTTACATTTTCTTTTCTATTCTAGAGATTTAGAAACCAGAAATAAGATCAATCTTTCTAACAACACAAAAAAAGTTGTGTATGCCATGACGGATTGGTTCAGGAGTGCCATCCTTACCTGCTGTATAAGGGAGTATTCCCACATACTTAATATTCAAAGACATATCTACTTGACAAGATAGTAAAATATCCCACTCATCTGTTCACAGATAATTTTTCAAATTTTAACAATTTTATTAGTCCCTGGCAAGGCCTTTAAAACTTTGAGAAGAATACTAATAAGTCATTAATGGCTAATTACATGTCAGCTTTGAGGTCAAGGAGTTTGAGAGGATTTTAGTCATTGGAATTAACATGCATTGCTTCTGAAATGAACCCATAGTACAAGTTCCTCTGCCTCCCTTGCTAATCCTAAACTCTCATTCATGAAAACACAAACATAGAAACATGAATTCAATTGTCTTTCAGAAGTAAAGGAGCGGGTCTAAGCGATGTATGTACAAGAAAAGGGTTATTGATTAACAGTGTGTGTCCTCAGGGAAAGGAAGATGAACTTTTTAACCTAGGCAACTTACTTTAATTCTTGAGGACCAACCAGGAGTGGCACCAGCTTTGAAATCTGTACTATGTAAAACCTACGTGTTGTTCTCATTGTGTCTGACCATAAAATTAATGTAAGCAAAGGGGCTGAAATTAATAAGACTTTTTTAAAAATGCTAATAGTGGGTGAAGAGATGGCAGTCAGTAAAATGCAAGCATAAGGACTGAGTTTGAACCCCAACATTTACATAAAATTCCAAGCATAGCATCATGGGTCTGAAATCCCAGCATTGGGAAGGTGGAGCCTGGAGGAAGCATGGGACTTGTCAGCTGTCAGCTGAACCTACTTGGCTAGTTCAGGTGCAGTGAGAGACCCTGTCTCCAGAGCTAAAGTGGAAAGTGACTGGAGAAAACACCCAATACTACTTCCAGCCTTTGTGGACAAATTCACATGTGTAATAGATATATGGGCATTTTGAAAGTTTCAAGGTCTTTAAGTTTTAAGAAGAAGATAGTCCAGCAACTTATGCCACCCTATTTAGCATGGTTACAGTCATCTTCACTCCTATAATATAGAAAATTACAGTTTCCTAGTCTTTCAAAGGAACTGTTATTATTGTTGTTGTGGTGGTGGTGGTGGTGGTGGTGGTTGTAAACACCTGTAAATCAAGCCTCAAAGGTTTTTTTGATTTTCTCTTTTCTTTAACAAAAAGTTGCTTTGGGGAAAATTATAACTCCTGGGAATTCTAGAACTTGAGTTAGGAGTCTGCCAGTCAGCATTGCCTGTTCCCTTTGGTCCTGGAGCCCAGGCAGCACATGAATTGGTTTCCAAGGAAAGCATTCCATAATCTCTATGCAAAGTAGTGTTTTTACATAGCTGAATGTCAGATCCAAATGTAAAGCTGCCTGTTGCCTCAAGTGTGAAATTCATTCTCATTTAAATTGTATGTTTCTTTGCAACTAAGAATGCTGGTATTTGAGACCTGGGCTTCAGAGAAGTGTGTGTGTGTGTGTGTGTGTGTGTGTGTGTGTGTGTGTGTGTGTGTTACTGGTGAAGAGTCCTAATCTCTGTGAGCCCTTTCCACTTCACTGACAAACCAGTGAAGAGTTCACAGGGAAGCTCTTGATGGAAGCCTTCAATATATAGGATGCAAGGGAATGTGTTTGTTTTGATGTCTTTATGATATTTTTCAGATTTTTCAAATATGAGCATATATGTCTTCAGAGAGCCCATGTTTCACATTAAGTGGTTTGTCTCATCATTTAAATTCAAATATGAGAGATTGGATGCCAGGACATTTTCAAATCTCTTTGTTTGTGGAGGATCTGCTCAGATATTCAAGATCAATATTTAAGAAGAAAGAGTATTAGGGTGTTTGTCCTGGTTCATTTCCCTCATGGGATCTGTGGTCACAGTTGATACCTGCCTGATGATTTCAAGAGCCTTATCATGTTTTTTAATGCATTCTAGTTTGAGCTTTTAAGGCTGGTTCCATTTCAAAGCATCCATTGAGGATGAAAAACTTGGTTGGGTTTGCCTATTCATGAAATCCACTTTTCATCCAGAGCCCACACCACATCACTGCTAATCTTCTACTGCTTTTGGCTACTGGCACTTTGAAGTACTTTTTCAAGTACTGATGGTCAACGACAAGAAGCATGTATGTCCACGGTTAGAAACAGACTTCTCATTTAGTGCTAAAACAGACATGCGCATTTCTAAGGCCATTCTTTATAGTAGTTGTATTAGGCACAAAGAACTATATCTGATATGGCATAGCAAAAAAGTGGTAGTAATGACAGTAACCTAGAATCAAGAGAAGGATTATAAATCGTAGACTTTTCATGGGTAGTTTATTCTATAATGTTGGACAAGATTGTATAGCTGTTAATGTGACTCATAGACAACAATTATAATTTCATGAAGCAATTACTATGTTATTTCTCAATAGGCCTTAGACTGGGCAGCTGTGCTGATCTAGGCTTAGATTACCTTCTTATATCTGTGGTCACCTGGCAGGTCATCTATAGTTGGCAAGAACAAAGTAGGCCCCTAAAGCCCAGTGTCAGAACTGGCACATCCCCACTTCTGCTGTCATCTAGCAGCCAGTACAGGGTGACAGCCATCCCAGATTCCATGAAGAAGAACATAAGCTGGAGTACTGCAAGAGAGGAGCTAAAATGTACTCTGTAGAAGGAGATACAAAGTGGGTAGAGGATGTAGACAAGTTTTCTAACCAGTCTATGCCTATAGACTTCCCAAATCATTGTAGATTATATTGGGTCCCTCCACACCCTCAACTCAAATATGCTAGATGATGCAATCTCCTATGGTAAGCTGTGTAAGTCAAAATGATATGGGAGATTACAAATACTGTTTCTGTGATCTAACGGAACAACTGCATATTACTATTTTTCACTAGTTATGACATTAATATATTCAGATCATTGAATTTAGTTACCATATATAAGGGATTTTTTTTCCATGGGGCAGTATTTTTTTAATTCACCCCATGTATCACATGAGTATGAATCTTGTTTTTTTATTTTTTATTACATATTTCCTTAATTTACATTTCAAATCGTATCCTGAAAATTCCCTATACCCTCCCATCACCCTGCTTGCCTACCCACCCACTCCCACTTCTTGGCCCTGGCATTCACCTGTATTGGGGTATATAAAGTTTACAATACCAAGGGGCCTCTCTTCCCAATGATGGCCAACTAAGCCATCTTCTGCAACATATGCAGCTAGAGACATGAGTTCAGGGGTTCTGGTTAGTTCATATTGTAGTTCCTCTTATAGAGTTGCAGACCCCTTCAGCTCCTTGGGTATGATCTCTAGCTTCTCCATTGGGGACCCTGTGTCCATTCCTATAGATCACTGTGAGCATCCACTTCTGTATTTGCCAAGCACTGGCATAGCCTCATGTAAGACAGCTATATCAGGGTCCATTCAGCAAACTCTTGCTGGCATATGCAATAGTGTCTGGGTTTGGTGGCTGACTATGAGATGAATCCCTGGTTGGGGTAGTCTCTGGATAGTCCATCCTTTCGTCTTAGCTCCAAACTTTGTCTCTGTAATTCCTTTCATGAGTATTCTGTTCCCTATTCTAAGGAGGAATGAAGTATCCATCGCTGGTCTTCATTCTTCTGGATCTTCTTGTCTTTTGCAAATTGTATCTGGGGTATTCTAAGATTCTGTGAGTGCATATCAGTGAGTGCATATCTAGTAGCTTCTTTTGTGACTGGGTTACCTTAGTAAAGATGATGTCCTCCAGATACATCCATTTGCCCAAGAATTTCATAAATTCATTGTTTTAATAGCAGAGTAGTACCCCACTGTGTAAATGTACCACATTTTCTGTATCCATTCCTCTGTTGAGGGACATCTGAGTTCTTTCCAGCTTCTGGTTATTATAAATAAGGCTGCTATGAACATAGTGCAACATGTGTTCTTATACCAGTTGGAACATCTTCTAAGTATATGCCCAGGAAAGTTATTGCTGGATCCTCCAGTAGTACTATGTTCAATTATCTGAGGAACCACCAGACTGACTTCAAGAGTGGTTGTACAAGCTTGCAATCCCACCAGCAATTAAAGAGTGTTCCTCTTTATCTACATCTTTGCCAGCATCTGCTCTCACCTTAATTTTTGATCTTAGCCAATCTGACTGGTGTGAGGTGGAATCTCAAGGTTGTTTTGATTTGCATTTCCCTGATGATTAAGGATGTTGAACATTTTTTTTCAGGTGCTTCTCAGCCATTTGATATTCCTCAGTTGAGAATTCTTTGTTTAGCTCTCTACCTCATTTTTAATGGGGTTATTTGAATTTCTGGAGTCCGGCTTCTTAAGCTCTTTGTAGATATTGAATATTAGTCCCCCTATCAGATTTAGGATTGGTAAAAATCCTTTCCCAAACTGTTGATGGCCTTTTTGTCTTATTGAGAGTGTCTTTTGCCTTACAGAAGCTTTGCAATTTTATGAGGTCCTATTTGTCAATTCTTGATCTTATAGCACAAGCCATTGCTGTTCTATTTATAGAACCTTCTGTTTCTATTTAGGTATTTTTCCCCTGTGCCCATATCTTCGAGGCTTTTCCCCACTTTCTCCTCTATAAATTTCAGTGTCTCTGGTTTTATGTGGAGGTCTTTGATCCACTTAGACTTGAGCTTTGTACAAGGAGATAAGAATGGATCAATTCACATTCTTCTACATGATAACAGCCAGTTGTGCCAGCACCATTTGTTGAAAATGCTGTCTTTTTTCCCCTGGATGGTTTTAGCTCCCTTGTCAAAGATCAAGTGAACATAGGTATGTGGATTCATTTCTGGGTCTTCAATTCTATTCCATTGATCTACATGCCTGTCGATGTTCCAGTACCATGTAGTTTTTCTCACAATTGCTCACAGCTTGTGGTCAGACATGGTGATTCCACCAGAGGTTCTTTTATTGTTGAGAATAGTTTTTGCTATCTTAGGTTTTTTGTTATTCCAGATGAACTTGCAAATTGCCCTTTCTAACTAGGTGAAGAATTGAGTTGGAATTTTGATGGGGATTGCATTGAATCTGTAGATTGCTTTTGGCAGGATAGCCATTTTGACTGTATTAATCCTGCCAATACATGAGCATGGGGGATCTTTCCATCTTCTGAAATCTTCTTCTATTTCTTTTCTCAGAGACTTGACTTTCTTGTCATACAGATCTTTCACTTCCTTAGTTAGAGTCACACCAAGGTATTTTATATTATTTGTGACTATTGTGAAGGGTGTTGTTTCCCTAATTTCTTTCTCAGCCTGTTTATCCTTTGTGTAGAGAAAGGCCATTGATTTCTTTGAGTTAATTTTATATCCAACTACTGCACTGAAGCTGTTTATCAGGTTTAGGAGTTCTCTGGTAGAATTTGGGGGTCGCTTATATATACACTATCATATCATTTGCAAATAATGATATTTTGACTTCTTCCTTTCCAATTTGTATCCCCTTGATCTCCTTTTGAGGCCTAATTCCTCTGGCTAGGACTTCAAGTACTATATTGAATAGGTAAAGAGAAAGTGGGCAGCCTTGTCTAGTACCTGATTTTAGTGGGATTGCTTCGAGTTTTTCTCCATTTACTTTGATGCTGTCTACTGGGTTGCTGTATATTGCATTTATTATATTTAGGTATGGGCCTTGAACTCCTGGTCTTTTATCATGAAAGAGTGTTGGATTTTGTGAAATGCTTTCTTAGCATCTAAAGCGGTGATCAGGTGGTTTTTGTCTTATATAGTGGAGTTTGTTTATAGTGGATTACATTGATGGATTTCGGTATATTAAACCATCCCTGCATCCCTGGGATGAAGCCTACTTGGTCATGATGAATGATCATTTTGATGTGTTCTTGGATTCGGTTTGTGAGGATTTTATTGAATATTTTTGCATCAATATTCATAAGAGAAATTCTTCTGAAGTTCTCTTTCTTTGTTGGATCTTTGTGTGATTTAGGTATCAGAGTAATTGTGGCTTCATAGAATGAATTAAGTAGAGAACCTTCTGTTTCTATTTTGTGGAATAGTTTGAGGAGAGTTAGAATTAGGTCTTCTTTTAAAGGTCTCATAGAACTCTGCACTAAATCTGGTCCTGGGCTTTTTTTGGTTGGGAGACTATTGATGACTGCTTCTATTTCTTTAAGAGAAATGGAACTGTTTAGATTGTTAATTGGATCCTGGTTTAACTTTGGTACCTGGTATCTGTCTAGGAAGTAGTCCATTTCATCCAGGTTTTCTCGTTGTGTTGAGTATAGCATTTTGTAGTAGAATTTAATGATGTTTTGGATTTCCTCAGGTTCTGTTGCTATGTCTCCTTTTTCATTTCTGATTTTGTTAATTAGGATAATGTCCCTCTATCCTACAGTTAGTCTGGCTAAGGGTTTAATCTATCTTGTTGATTTTCTCAAAGAACCAGCTACTGGTTTGGTTAATTCTTTGAATCGTTCTTTTTGTTTCCACTTGGTTGATTTCAGCCCTAAGTTTGATTGTTTCCTGCCTTCCTTCCTTGCCTCTTGGGTGAATTTGCTTCCTTTAGTTCTCGAGCTTCTAGGTGTGCTGTCAGGCTGCTACTGTATGCTCTCTCTAGTTTCTTTTTCGAGGCACTCAGGGCAATGAGTTTTCCTCTTAGGACTGCATTCATTGTGTCCCATAAGTTTGGGAATGTTGTGGCTTCATTTTCATTAAACTCTAGAAAGTCTTTAATTTCTTTCTTTATTTCATCCTTGACCAAGGAATCATTGGGTCGAGTGTTTTTCAGTTTCCAAGTGAATGTTGGCATTTTATTATTTATGTTGTTATTGAAGATTAGCCTTAGGTGGTCAGATAGTATGCTTGGGATAATTTCAATATTTTTGTATCTGGGAGGCCCGTTTTGTGACCAATTATATGATCAATTTTGGAGGAGGTACCATGTGGCCCCGAGAAGAAGGTATATCCTTTTGTTTTAGGATAAAATGTTCTCTAGATATCTGTTAAATCCACTTGTTTCATAGCTTCTGTTAGTTTCATGGTGTCTCTGTTTAGTTTCTGTTTCCAGGATCTGTCCATTAATGAGAGTAGGGTGTTGTGGTCTCCCACTATTATTGTGTGAGGTGCAATGTGTGCTTTGAGCTTTACTACAGTTTCTTTAATGAATGTGGCTGCCTTTGTATTCGGAGCATAGATATTCAGAATTGAGTGTTCATCTTGGTTGATTTTACCTATGATGTGTATGAAGTGCCCCTCCTTGTCTTTTTTGATAACTTTGGGTTGTAATCAATTTTATTCGATATTAGAATAGCTCCTCCAGCTTGTTTCTTTGGACCATTTGCTTGGAAAATTGTTTTCCAGCCTTTTCTCCTGAGGTGGGTTTCCTGTAAGCAGCAAAATGTTGGGTCTTGTTTGTATAGCCAGTCTATTAGTCTATGTTTTTTTAGTGGGGAATTGAGTCCATTGATGTTAAGAGACATTAAAGAAAAGTAATTGTTGCTTCCTTTTATTTTTGTTGTTAAATTTGGGATTCTCTTCTTGCAGCTCTTTTTTTTTTTTTTAGGTTTGTTGAAGGATTACTTTCATGCTTTTTCTAGGGTTTAGTTTCTGTCCTTGTGTTGGTGTTTTCCCATTATTATCCTTTGAAGGGCTGGATTCATGGAAAGATACTGTGTGAATTTGTTTTTATCATGGAATACTTTGATTTTTCCATCTATGTTAATTGAGAGTTTTGCTGGGTATAGTAGCCTGGGCTGGCATTTGTGTTCTCTTAGGGTCAGTATAACATATATTCAGGATCTTCTGGCTTTCAAAGTCTCTAGTGAGAAGTCTGGAGTAGGGCTGCTTTTATATGTTACTTGACCTTTTTCCCTTACTGCTTTTGATATTCTATCTTTATTTAGTGCATTTGTCGTTTTGATTATTATGTGTCTGGTAAATTTCTTTTCTGGTCCAGTATATTTGGAGTTCTGTAGGTTTCTTGTATGTTCATAGGCATCTCTTTCTTTAGGTTTGGGAAGTTTTCTTCTATTATTTTGTTGAAGGTATTTGCTGGCCCTTTAAGTTGAAAATCTTCATTCTCATCTACTCCTATTATCCGTAAGTTTGGTCTTCTCCTTGTGTCCTGGATGTTTTGAGTTAGGATCTTTTTGCATTTTGCATTTTCTTTGGTTGTTGTGCCCATGTTCTCTATGAATCTTCTGCATTGGAGATTCTCTCTTCTGTCTCCTGTATTCTGTTGCTGATGCTTGCATCTATGGTTCCCGATTTCTTTCCTAGGGTTTCTATCTCCAGGGTTGTCTCACTTTGGGTTTTCTTTATTGCTTCTACTTCCTTTTTTGGTCTTGGATGGTTTTGTTCAATTCTATCACCTGTTTGGTTGTGTTTTCCTGTAGTTCTTTAAAGGATTTTTATGTTTCCTCTTTAAGGTCTTTTACCTCTTTAGCAGTGTTCTCCTGTATTTCTTTAAGTGAGTTATTAATGTCCTTCTTAATGTCCTCTGCCAATATCATGAGATATGATTTTAAATCTGAGTCTTGCTTTTCGGGTGTGTTGGGGTATCCAGGACTGGCTGAGGTGGGAGTGTTGGGTTATGATGATTGTGAGTGGTCTTGGTTTCTGTTATTAAGATTCTTACATTTGCCTTTTGCCATCTAGTAATCTCTGGAGGTAGTTGTTATAGTTGTCACTGGTTGGAGTTTGTTCCTCCTGTGATTCTGTTAGCCTCAGTCAGCAGTCCTGGGAGTTAGCTCTTTGTCTCAGTGGTCAGAGTAGTCTCTGCAGGCAATCTCTCCTCTTGCAGGGAAGGTGCACAGAGGTCTGGTGTTCAGACCTGCTTCTTGGCTAAAGATGAAGGCCTGATACAGGGCCTGTCCCAGAAGATGTGCTGCCTCTGCAGCCTGCGCGCTCACCTGCACAGATTGGTCTCTGAGGGACCCAGGACCCAAGATGGCTCCCTCACCTACTCCTGCAGGCAGATCCCTCCCAGCAAAAATCTCTCCTCTAGCAGGGAAGGTACCCAGATATCTGGAGCCCGAAAATGGGTCTGTCCTAGAAGCTGTGTCCCTTCTGCAGTCTGCTTACTCACCCTTCACAGTCTGAAAGCTGACTTGCACAGACTGTTCTCTGAGGGATCCAGGACCCAAAATGGCCCCCTCACCTGCTCCTGCAGGCAGAGCCCTCCCAAGCAGACACATCTCCTATGGCTGGGAAGGTGCCCAGATGTCTGGAGCTCAAAACTGGGTCTGTGCCAGAAGCTGTGTTGCTTCTGCCTGTCTCAGAAGCTGTTTCACTTCTTTAGTCCGTTCACTTACTCTTCACAATCCAAGATTTTTAAAATAACATGTTCATATGTGTATATGCACATGTGTGTATTATGTTTCACCATTTGCTTCTATCAGCAAGCTAATAACTTTGTCACTATTGGGCACTAGGATGTACCACCTAGTTGTTGTTGCAGATTAAAGATAGGTAGTCAGAGGAGAAGATGGGACCTTTTGCATTGGTACTAACTGGCTGTTTTATACAGGAGAAATCTAGATAAGAATGTCAAGAAACATGTTTATGCATCCTTCCTTGTGGTGGTTCTGATAGAAAATTGGAGGCCTCAGCCATAGGGGGTTACAAAACATGGCCCATAACTTAGCACCTGGAGTGGCTGAGTTGATAATTCTCCATCAGCTGCAGAGCTGCCATTTCCATTAAGCCTTTAATGAACACCAACAAGCCTTCCTAATGTGCAGAACACAAGCCCAGCAAGCTGTTGCGTGATTGCGGAGATGCTGGTGTGCATGAAGAGCTGAGACTGCTCATCCTTACTTCATAAATCTAGACACAGAATTCACTTTGGGGCTTGTATTAAGATGAAACAAGACAGGAAAAAAGAAACTGTTTTTGTAAAGTCAATGGAATGAATGTTTCTCTAGCTACCCACAGCTTATTACTCTTGTATGTTATTTCCAGCAGTACTTATACGAGAGATCATGAGAGACCCTTAAAGACATGCGGATGCCTCTTGGGTAGTTTCAGAAAAATACACTTTATAAATAATTCTGCCTATATATCTTATGTCTCCAGGACACCTTTCTATTCGCTTTGTTTGTTGTGTCTATTTGCATGAAAGCAGGCTATTTGGATATGTGCCCTGTGAGAGTTATTGCTTTTTCTGTTTTCTAAGCCAGAGCCACATGTTCTAAGGTAGTCATGCCCACAGCAAAGAAAAGATATGTGAACTGTAGTGGAGAGCATGACACAGCAGCACATAAAGCTCAAAGAAACCGACGCAATCTCACCCAAATCTGTTATCTTTTTTCTTTTTAAAGCATGTTTATTGTTACATCAGGATTCCAAGTCAACTATTTGGATTGCAATTTAATAATGTAGACTCACAGCGTATTCAGAGCATTACCCCAGTAGGTGCATATTGTACAGAGATAGAACATATGCCCTTGCAATGGATATTATATGTTAGAATCGGTGAAATACAAGACCATTTACTTCATATTATTTTGTCTTCCAAGGATATTAACCTGAGCATTTGAAGTCCAGCTCTATTTGTAGTTTACCCCAACTTGAGTGAGGTGAAGGAGAAAGTGAAAGTTAAATTTCGGTTTCTATTGCATATTTGGGGAGAAAGTAACACATCACAGCTAGTCTGAAGTATGTGTAGTTTTACTGCCATGTTTAGTGAGTAGTGACAGTGGCATCTGTATAAGAGTACATACTGAAGCCAAGTCTCTGGGCAGAGGGTCCCGTGTCTGCATTTTAATTCAGTCCCCTAGGTCTTGTCATTCATGCTAACATTTGGAAGCACTGCGAAGCTTATTCTCAGGTTCGAAGTTGATATTTGCAAACTGTTCTATGAAGACCTCATTAACCCAGTTCTCCAAGAATTGTCTTCATACATAAGGATGCATTATTTTGCACTTGATTTTGCAAAAGGACAGCCTAAGAAATGACAGCACATATGCTAACTTGTCCTTTTAATAAATCATGAAACCACAGTTCACTGCATACCTAAGACCACATATAATCACATAGCTTACTTCCTTCCTAACAAACCCAACCTCTTGTTGAATTATAGCATCCTATAGAAAATGAGAAAATCCAGTGTGTAGAGTAACCAATTTTCAGAATAAAAAACTCCAAGTAATTGGCATTCAGATTAGGGACTAGAACATTATGGATGTTGTAGGAGCTCCTCACAACTCAAACAAGCTATGTTGTGAGTTTGATCACTGTGACTTTGGACATACTGAGTTTCTTTTCCTACATGTGTCCATCAGACTCATATCTAGAGAGACCTGCTCTAGATGTTGGTTCAATTGAACACTTCAATTTAGGATCACTCCCATTCTACTTTATTCTTGACTTCTTTGTTGATACATGAAAAATTATACCAAACATTCAAGAAAACTTACACCTTCGAAGACTGAAGGGATTATAGATCACAGTCTTGGGAATTTGTTAAAAATGTCAACCAGGCTAGGTCTTTGAAGCCTTTGCTTGGTACAATGTGCCTTACTCCTGTGACTTTGAACAGGAGTCCTAAGTTCATGCTGAAACCTCTTCTTAGGGCCTTATAATTTGGCAGTTCAAGCTAAAGCACCTCCTGGAGTGTGTTCCAGCTTGTGAATCATATAAATAGCACTGCCTGTAACATTAATTTATATACATTTCATAAGCGTGTTATATGTGTCTGTTAGGTGTACACCTAACTATAAATTTTCTGCTTCATATGCCTTACAGACATTTACAACTTTTAAGAGGTCAAGAAAAGGCTTTCCATAGTACTTCAGAAACTTCTTAACAAGACTCCTTTGGTCCCACCTTTGATGTATCTTTGTGTAATTTTTATATTAGTCAGTCCAGGGATGTGTTTATAAACATATCTCATTGTGATTTTAGGTTTTGTTATGGCTTGGATTTCTATTGCTTTGGAGACTTTTAATGACTGCTTCTATTTCTTTAGAGGTTATGGGACTGTTTAGATGGTTTATCTGATCATGATTTAACTTTGGTTCCTGGTATCTATCTAGAAAATGGTCCATTTCATACAGATTTTTCAGTTTTGTTGATATAGGCTTTTGTAGTAGGATCTGATGATTTTTTTCAATTTCCCCTGTTTCTGTTGCTGTCTTCCTTTTCGTTTCTGATTTTGTTAATTTAGATACTGCCTCTGTGCCTTCTGGTTAGTCTGACTAAGGGTTTATCTATCTTGTTGATTTTCTCAAAGGACCAGCTCCTGGTTTTGTTGGTTCTTTGTATAGTTCCTTTTGTTTCTACTTGGTTGATTTCAGCCCTGAGTTTGATTATTTCCTGCAGTCTACTCCTCTTGGGTATATTTGCTTCCTTTTGTTCTAGAGCTTTCAGGTGTGCTGTCAAGCTGCTAGTGTATGCTTTCTCCAATTTCTTTTTAAAGGCACTCAGAGTTATGAGTTTTCCTTTTAGCACTGCTTTCATTGTGTCCCTTAAGTTTGAGTATGTTGTGCTTTCATTTTCATTAATTTCTAAAAAGTTTTTAATTGCTTTATTTCTTTCTTGACCACCAAGTTAATATTGAGTAGAGTGTTGTTCAGCTTCCATGTGTATGTGGGCTTTCTGTTATCTTTGTTGTTATTGAAGACTAAGGCTTAGTCTGTGGTGATCTCAAAGGGTACTTTCTATGTTCCCTCTATGGTTCCCTGTGGGATGTGCATGTTATAAATAGCTTCCATAACATCAACTACACATTTTTCATTTGCTTAATAAGTTTGGTAAATAGAATTTTATAGTTATAATATGGTGCAATGTATCCATTTTTGTTTTTATTTTGTGCTTACATTTTAAAATCTCTGCTAAGAATCTTTTAATATGAGTCTAGAGAGGTGACTCAGCAGTTAAGAGCACTGACTGAGTTCCTGACTTCCTGAGTTCAATTCCTAGCAACCACATGGTGGCTCACAGCTATCTGTAATGGGATTCGATGCCTTCTTCTGGTGTGTCTGAAGACTGCATCCATGTATTTACATAAATAAAATGAATCTTTTTTAAAAGAATCTTTCAGTAAGTTACTTCTTCTAGAAGTTTCATTGCCTCATGTTTCACATTTAAATTTAAAAACTATCTAACAATATATACAGAGGATAATAAGCCTTCCATAAGTGGGTTTATAATAAGAATTCAAATGTAGTTTTATATTTAAAAACCTATCAGTGTAGTGCACCATGTTACTAGAGAAAATGGGACAAAATTATATAATCACATTAATAGATTCATAAAAACATGATAAAATCCAATATTCAACAACACCATACATTTTTAAATACTTATACTCTTTTTGCAATCTAAGAACAGAACTTAAACTGATATTTATTTATGAACCTCTAAAAATGTAAGATGCACTTTTACAAAGTTGTTATAGGGTGAAATAATATGGTTTTTACAACTAATCTACAGAGCCACCTAGGGCAGATAGCATCTTGTATATTAAAATGAGATCAGGAGAACAGGACAAGAATTCTGCTACTTCCACTCATCCCTACACTGTCCTGAAGGTCCCTGCAGTCCAGTAAATCAGCCAAGAAATGTGTAAAACTTCCACTCTTAGTAATGACTAAGAAATTTAAGAGGTTCAACAGCTTATTACACTTGATGCATAAGTTTTGCCAAGTGTAGGGTGGTCTATCAGTAAATAGAAAAGATATCATAACTCAAAGGAAACTAATTTTTAAAGACACTCTTCACAATCAATCAGAGGGCACTAACTATCAAGAACTAGATTGTGAGTCTGTGGAGCTTCCTCACCCAGGAAATCATTTGCTATGCAGCCATGAGGTCCTAAGTTCAAATCCTTAATACTCATTAAAAGTTAGGCGTGGCAGGAATCCATGCTTTTAACACTAATGCTCTGGAGCAGACACAAAAGAATTCCTGGCTTGGGTCTTGCTGGCCATCTGTCTAGCTAAATCTGCAAGCTCCATGTTTAGTGAGAGATCCCACTGCAGACAAGAAGTTGATTACCTCCCACATGTAAACAAACTTGTACACATTCGCTCACCCTCAACACAGACCTGTGCATAAATAGGAATACACACATATGAATGAAATAAATTAGGTACAAGATGTATCTAAGTTAAAATGCCTCTAAGTTAAAAGTACAAGAAGCTAAGGATATGGAAGCATATATCACAGCTACTGGAAAGTGTGATTCAAAATGATTTATAGATCCACCTCAAATGCAACTTAAGGACCTGCTGCAGGTTTTGGAATCATAAAGCTTGCTGTAAAATGTAGTTGGAAGAGCGAAGACTGAAGAAGAGCCAGGACAATCTTAAAGGATGCGAACTGAACTTTCATTATGACAGAGAACTATAACATCAAACACACACATTATTGGTTCAAATAGAGCCAAACTGACCATCAAACACAATTTTAAAAAGTCAGAGAACTGATCTATGATAGATTCACAATGGAACTAACAATGAACTGTGTGTGTTGTGGTGTCTTCTAAAGATGATGAATCTGAATCTATTAAGTAGTCGCACAGAAAAACATAGATGCCATACATATGCCAAAGCATGCTAATTTTTGGTTTAATTATTCAAAATATATACCTATTCTAAATAATTAGCATGCTTTTCTCAGTTAGGGAATCATATTTTCTTAGTGAAATTGTTTCTGTTTATCTATAAGATTACCTCTCTGCAGCATGTCTGATTACAGTTTTCTTTAATCTAAGGTTTGTGACATTGTTTTGTTTTTCCTTGTATTGGGTGACAATTGTTCTTTCAGTCTTGCCTTAATGGTTCTAGTTTTTTACTCTCTCTTTTTGTGTACGATATTTTTGAATAATTCTCTGAAATAGGCAGTGTATAAATAATGAATAAATCAATCAATGAGGCAAGTTAAACTTCACTTGAAAATTTGAAGCTTGACTGAATTGTCAAAAAGAATTATAGCTCATAGAGCAATCCCAGTAATTACACTTTGATGAAATTACAACTGTCCAACATCATTTTGCTAATACAGATTGCAGGTATAAATATTACATAGGATGTTCTTTAAATGTTAACGTATGTGTCAGTATTAAAATTAAGTAGCATTCACAGAGAGAAAGAATCTACTTCTCATCAATTTTACGTAGTATATGTTCAGACAATGGATAATTTCTTTTTTTAAGAAACATAGTCTGACTATTGAAGTACCTTGCCCATATCGAAGAATTATTTAGAAAAATATTGATTTGAAGGGGGGAAGGTTAGAGGCAGGACAGAAGTGTGCACACTGTTAGTGATACTGGGGAAGGTTAGAGGCAGGACAGAAGTGTGCACACTGTTAGTGATACTGGGGAAGGTTAGAGGCAGGACAGAAGTGTGCACACTGTTAGTGATACTGGGTCTTGGCTTTAGAGTTACTGGATCTAGCTGCATGCGAATCCCAGTTCTGACAGTAATGAATATGTCATCTTACATCTCAAACTACATATGTATAATTTTCTTAGAACTCCATTGTTTTGGTCTTGAGAAATGGCTCAGTAGTTAAGAATACTGACTCTTTCCCCAGAAGACCTAGGTTCAATTCACAAAACGCACCTGGTAGCTCACAACTATCTGTAACTCCAGTTCCAGGATCTAATACCCTTTTCTCCTTCTGCAGACACCAGGTATGTACATGGCATGCAGAATACATGTAAATAAAACACATACATACAAAAATATAAAAAATAATAATGATAGAAAGACCTCAATTCATATCACAATACCCATTTCAAACTGACTGGTCTCTAAATGGAGCTAAGTGCAGAAATTATATACATTTTTTTCTGCAGTGTTATTTTTTCTAAATGTTGATATCTATTGGTGATTATTTTTGACATTTGGCATTTGGACACCTATATGAAGCACTCAGATTGGCTAGGCAGTAGCTTGACTATAGAGCAGGTGAAAGCCCCAGTGACATGAGGCAAATGAGGAATTCAGAACACCCTGTGCAGGGCATTTGTTGTGATGGGAACCTGGGGGCTTTTAACCCCGGCAACTGTAGAAGCTGTTTCTCCATTGCTCCACACGCCAGTGCCTGCAGGCTCTCAGAGTTCCTGTGTCACCTAACACACATGTCAATCATCATCAGGACACACCACCCACACCACCGCAATAGTCACCTTCTCAAAATAATATCATAATGGTGTTCGGATCGACTTAGGGGAGGATGCTTTTCAGTCTGGGGTCTTATCTTTTACTACGGTGAAGACATTTTCTGCAACAGATCCCAGTGAGTATTTTACCAGGTGGACTCAGAGTGCCCAGAGGAAAACTTCTATCCAAACTGAAAATTTAGTAGGTCAGTCTGCATGTATTCACAGGTATGGTTGAGGACATTTTGTGTCCCTCATTTTGGAAGAGCCTGGATTCTGCCATTTTGGGGTCTCATCATCTGGAGAAAAAGTATACTTTATCAGTAACGTGAACCTGAGCTCATGCTGCATCCATTTATCTCTTCTTCTGACACCCATGTCTATTGCATTTGAGTTCACTTGGCTGTTTTCATAGTGCGAGTGACCCATTGCACAGTATGGAGATGTAAAATGAGAATATTGTTACAATTTTAACCTCCAGGCAACCCATCCATTCTAGGTCATCTCACAGTAATAAATGTTTTCTTATTGGTCAGGAAAAGAAATAGATCTTTTACTCTGATGTCATCCCCGGCTCCTGAGAATTCTGTGCCGCCTGGATTAGAATGATACGAATTGTTTGTAGGGTAGAGATCAGAAGTCACCCAGTGGGTTGGAATACACAAAGGATTATCACCCATCTTAAAATTTCAGTTCTGATGGGAAGACTTAGAGTAGACATCGTAACAAACACATCTTTTTTGGTTTGTAAGAAACGTGGAAACTTGCAAATCCCAGAATCAAAAATGGTAGAGAACGGTGCTCCCACGCAGGGAGTGAGCCACTAAACTGAAGTGTGAGTCATTTCAGAGTGATGTGCTCCATTGCTCATGCACAAAAGGATCTGTTGCCTGTTCTCATGGAGTCATTGACACATATGGAATAGTGGGTGCAGTCCCCAGCGCTATAGGCAGACTGAAGTTTCACACAGGTGACTATAGTTTCTCAGTTATGCTTTGGGCCAATGATCCTTATCCAAATCCCAGAATCAGCTCTTAGTTTATCGTGGCTTCAGAAACTATAGCCTGACACTCTGAGACTTTCACTCATGTGATTACACTGCCACCATGTGGTTTAAAGATCTCTTTCCATAAAGACCTCCTAAGGAAAAGAACAATAAAAAATCCCAACCATTTCAAATACTTTTGCTGTTCATTTATCTTTTGTTACCACTCATATAGATTCGTGAAGGTGTACAGTTAGGGAACACTAATGTGAACGGGAGGTACTGGCAACTAATTCTGCATTAGTCTTCATGGCTCCAACTTCTATCCAGAGAGTACGATTTGCACATTTGCTAGGAAAAGCTGTCCTGTTCACATTCTCAGCATAATGTAGATGCTGCCCAGAAGAATCTCATAATTTCACTATACATCTCTGTAGATCGATGTTACTTAAGCTGACACTCCCAAATCAGAAGCAACCACAACATCCCCCAAGGATGCATTAGAAATAGATCTATTCAGATCTATTCAGCTCTGCCTCAAGTACTGAATAAAACCTTTGGAGAAAGAGACCAGAAGTTCCTGAAGCTGGGAAAAATGGCTCAGTAAGTGACATGATGGCCTTGATAACATGAGGATATAAGCCCTATTTCCAGAACTATTGTGAAGAGACAGGCATGCTGGCACAGGCATCCCAGGTGGGTTTCCTTAAGTTTGCTGCCCAGCATGTCTAACCTCCTTGGTGTATCCCAGCCAGTGAGAGACCCTGACTCAGAAAACAAGGCTGGCAGTGCTTGTGGAATAACACTCGAGATTGTATTTTGCCTCTATCTACTTGTGCAAGCACCTGCACTGAAGATATTCACCTCTCTCTCTCTCTCTCTCTCTCTCTCTCTCTCTCTCTCTCTCTC
>LR751369.1:0-79222 GCA_902729485.2 Mus minutoides | reverse complement strand
GAGAAAGTAAAACACGGGATCATGTGAGCATGTGAGCATGTGAGCATGTGCCCATTGCCATCACTGACCATGGCGCTCTTTCCTTCTCTAACTCTGCCTGAAGTTGCTGTGACCAATCTGGAATAAATCTTTTAACACTTTGGGATCACTGGAGAACAAGTCAATTATTGGTGGGTACTGTATAATTAGGGCATTGCTTAGACACTCAAATCACAGCTTTCTAAAAATGTAAAAGACCCTTGGGGCTCTCAGAATGTCAGGAAAAGTGGGATGGTGTGGAGGGGCAGACCTGGTAAACTGCTTCCTAACTCAATAGTGGCATGTAGCAAAATTGCCTATTAGCAGAATTTCTGTCGTCTCGAAAATGAAGTGCCAAAGCCTAGGAGTTTAAAATGGAACACTCTATTTATGGTGTGGGGTCAATTTTAAGCACATGTCTAATTAGGGGAATGGAGGGTAATTGTCACTTAAGTTTGTTGACTGACTCTAAACTTTAATTTTTTTTTTCTGATGAACAGCTAGTAAATGTCATGGGAAACAATGTAGCATCCATTATTGATGCAGGGCTTCTGTTGAAGCGATTTATATTAACATATTTCTATGACTCTGTGTAAATACATGTTTGCAGAGCACAGAGATCCCAGCATCACCTAAGAGGGAGAAATTATTTTCCTTAGCTATGAACTTGCCTTATTGCAGCTGGAGTGGGAGTAAAGCATCCAAAAGCACATCTCCAAAGTGCCATAATGGAGGAAGAAAAACGCTCCATCTTTCTAATGTGGTGTAGTTGTTACCTCTCTGTGATATAATAAACATAAAGTGCCAACAGTGTGGTTTTGGTCCCAGTTTGAGGACATGGTCCATTGGGGTTGTGAAAGGTAGTTGTGGTGGTCTGAGGCAGCTGCCACACTACATCTGCAGAGAGGAAGCAGATGTGTGCTGTCGCTCAGTTCTCTATCCTTTATCAGTCTGTGACGCTAGATCATGGCATGATGGCAGGCAGCTAAAGGAAGGTGCATCTTCCCACCTCACAGACCTGCCCAGGGGTTTCTCACCTAGATGACTGTAAGGCTAAAGGAAGGTGTGTCTTCCCACCTCACAGACCTGCCCTGGGGATTCTGACCTAGATGACTGTAAGGCTAAAGGAAGGTGTGTCTTCCCACCTCACAGACCTGCCCCAGGAATTCTCACCTAGATGGCTGTAAGGCCCGGCAAGCTGACCTCAACATTAACCACTGTGTGTAACATAAAACACACACAGGATAAAAATACTAAAGCTACATACACATTTCTTATCATGTTGTTTATTGTTTGTAATATATAAATGCTAATTGCAAACAAAAAATTCTAAGTCTGAAAGCACTAGACCAAGGCACAAGTGCAAGGTCTTATTCATAGAAAACTTATCTTTATTTTTTTTATTCTTGGCTATAGGAAGAATACTTAATAAATAGCTGGTCTGTTGATAGGATGTGTATCCCTTGGGTAAATTTTCTTTCCAAGCCTGATTTCTGTGGCTGGACCCCCCAGATTCAAAAGGGTCTAGCTCACTGGATTCCCACATGTGGGCTCGCTGGCAGGACTTAGAGAGCAAATCAACTGCAGCCTCATTCTTAGTTTCTCTGTGACTTCTTCAATTTTTCTTGTACATTTTGGGGAAGTGTTCTGCCATGGAACCATATTGCAGATATCTTATGCATTTATAGAGGGGTTTTATATCATTTTACAAAGTAATGGTTTTTAATGACATTCCCCCATATCCTTAGGGTATTTTTGTCTGACCCTCACCCCATTCTTTCTGTTTCCCATCCCCTGCTCCCCTTGCATGCTTAAACTCCTCCACACGCAGCACCCTTTTCAATGTCACATAGCATGTGTTTTGTTACTATTACCACACTTCTTCCTTGGGTCTCCTTTTATCTCCTCTGAACATACTCACTCCCACTTAAATTTAAAAAAAAACATAAAAATAAGATGCTGTGAACAATATATGGCAAGAACATGTTATGTTTGTCTTTCTGTACCATCCCTGGGCATATTTCCCAAGGATCCTATATATTTCTGCAGAGATACATGCTCATCCATGTTTACTGCTACTGTATTTATAATAGCCAATAAGTGGAATAAACTCAAATATCTGTAAACCAGTAAATGTATATGGAAAATGCAGTACATATATGCAATGAAGTTTTATTGGGTCATAAAGATAAATGAAAATTTTAGAAAAATTGATGGAACTGGACAGTATTGTATTGTATTGTATTGTATTGTATTGTCCTGTATGACATAACCCAGCATCTTTCTGGCACCCTACCAAACTAATAAAATACATGTGACTACACAGGTGACTGTGAGATGTGATGGAAAAACTAGTCACACAGAGCTGAGCATCATTCTGGCCACCAGAGGGCCCCTGTTCACATGATCTTACCAATTCTCTGTGCAGCTGAAGTTTAAGAGAAACTTCAGACAGGCTGCAGAATAAGACAGAAAGTTCCAACAGAAGGAACTTTATCCTGATACTTGCTATTCTGCTACTGGGTCGGCATGAGGAAATTTGATGTTTCTTCTTAATACATCTGGATTTCAGGATCATTTTGTTTAAATGCATAATTGTTTTGCTAGGGATTAACATGGTAGGATTCCCTTATCCGATGGCACTGTGGTAAGAGGCGTCTTGAGGCAGATTTACACATGGTTGTTCACAGAGAGGAAGTCAGACACCAGAAGACCGAGAGGAGCAACTGCACACAGTGGCATCAGGTGTCTGTTCTCCTTCTGGTAGTAAAAGATTGTCTCAAAGTAAAGCTTGACAAAAGGGCTGAGGACAGGGGTCAATGATCCTACAGGTACTTAGTATTCATAAGATTCTGCAAAGAGAGGGGAGGGAGGCAGGGAGGGAGGAATAGAGGGAGAGAGGCAGGGACGGAGGGATTGATGGATGGAAGGGGGACAGAGAGAGAGAGAGAGAGAGAGAGAGAGAGAGAGGTGTGGATTGATTCATGGCATTCATATAATGTAAAAAATAGGTTGAGGTCTACTGAGAAATAACAAACAAGGAAAAATCTATCTCAAGAGGTCTACAATGGCTACATGGAAGAGTTAATATTTGAACTGAGCCTATTAAGGTTAATATCTACTTACCTGGTGAAGGAAAAGATGGTTAGTTGGGGAGAGCTAGAGATGCTGCAATAGTAGTCTCTCTTTATCCAAGGTCAATAGGTCTGATATCTTCAGCAGAGGCCTGTAGATATCCATGTAGACATCGAGAGAGCTATTAATATGCCTGCTTGTATATACATGACAAAGCTTAACTCATTTGTGTGCACAACATGAAATTAACAATAATAATTTTTTAAATGGAAACATTATATATAATATATTAAAATGTATTTAACACACATTACTATTTATTTCTAGTGTGCTTCATTTAGTATCTCAGACAAACGCTGGCAGGAGGTAGCATAGACCACAGAAAGCAAAACTTTGTATTATGGTATACTAGTATAGTTTATTATTTGTACTAAAATGTGTGTCAACTTACTTATTTGAAGCCTAGCAATTGTTAACTGTATTGAAATCATTGAACTAGTATTCAAATACAAGAGTAAATGGTAAGTGTATAATGAAAATGTCATACACATATGCAATGGAATGAGATAGGCTCAAGCGTTGTAGAGCAGGGCTTTCCTAGAGCATTCAAAGTCCTGGTGTGATCTCTTGTCAAAATGGAAAATAAATAAAACAGATTGCAGAAGGACTTGAGTGCAGGTCAGTGTGACAGTGTGAACATTTGAGTAGGTAAGACTGGAAAGATTGGCCAGAAACAGGGACCTTCAAACCAGCACTTAATCTAGTGCTTGGGAACCACAAAATGGTTTGAAGAATGTCAGTTCAACAGCTTAGACATAGACCAATGAACCTTCTGCACCAGGAGCCCCTAAAAGCACGTTGGAAAGAGGTCTTGAACCTGGAGCACAGGATGACTGAACCAAGAATTCAGCCCCTTTGAGCTCTAAGAAAAAGCTCTTTTAGCCTTTAAAGTTTTAAAACATTTTTTACCATGCTCAGAATTGATTTATTTTTTGAAGTAGGCAAATTCTTCTGGGGAAAGTGTCTATGTGCATTCACTTTTGTTAAGTCTTTCAGAGGGATCACAGACTCTTGTAATCAACTCATGGTCTACGTTAGTAATCCCCGAAATCAAGCTGGCTAACAACTAACTAGACAAAGTCAGATAAGCATGGTTGTCAGTAGGAAAATAGCCAGGAAGGCTTTTAGGCAAAGTCAAGGAATATATACAGTTCCTCCTAATCAGCTTCGTCCAAGACCACCCTAATCTCATCTTGTAGATGTTTACTATGAAAGAGACATACTCACATTCATAAAGAGAAGAATTCATGCTGTGAGCCAGGAATTTTCTAGGTCATTTCCACCCTAAGTAAAGCATTTATTGAAAAATTGGAATGTTTCAAAAACAGAAACAAAAGTATTTCATGACCATTCAGAAACTGATATATATTATATACATAGTGTTTTGCCCTGTTTCAAATAACAAATGAAGCTGCTGGCATTCTGGAATGTATGAGTTAATTTCTTAACTGTTTATACATTTAATGTTCCACAAATTTAGATTGTATCTAAAAATGTTGCTATCTACCTGATAATCTAGTGTTTGGGAACCACAAAATGGTTCTGTCTCCACAAAGATTGAGAGCCCTATCTGCAAGTAACAACTGAAATGGTGTGTTGCTGGGGATATGTCACGTGAAACAAGATACAGCCTATGAAAACAGAGCTTGAGGAAAGTTATGGATGAACTCTTAGGACCCAGATTGCTTAATGCAAACATTGTGTGTGACTTTGGAGATCAGGGGCAGCTTTCCTCACAGTCAATGAACGCATGTTTGTTTACATGAAATCAATGCGGAAACAGTTCCAAAGTACAACTTGCAATTATTTGTATCTGGGGCAAAAATCACTGAACTTAACCCACATTTGGAGCTGTGTCAGGAAACAGGTGAAGCAGTTGAGTTGACAATGAGGATCAAGCAGTGTCTACTGTGCTACAGTATGAGGGAGCAGTTAGGGACACAGCGCTGTACAGTAGGGGCAGACAATATACTCAGTCCACAAGCTGGTCTGTTATCCTATATGTTTAATCGCTGGTTAACACATAACTTCATTTTGTCATGCTCAGCTGGTCTTTGCTCAGCATTGCTCTGAACACTATTTTGAACTGATGAGTAATGGCTATCTATGCCCATTTCTTATCTATAATCAGTTGTGTGGTGTCAATCTATAGCACATTAGGTTTTTATTCTCCTGAGAGAAGGAATATAGGCTAACTGCCATTTTTCACCACTTTTCAACCCTTATCTTTCTACACATCTCCTTGCATAAATAAAGCAAGGTTGCCATATGAGCCCACTTGTTGGGTGAAAGACTATTATATTTGCCATTGGCTTTGTTAAATCTAAATTGCTCTTCAAAGTTGGTAAAGCAGACATTTGAGCAATTTAAATATATTATCTCGTTGTCTCAATTTGTGTTAGGTTTTAAAGAAAATATTATAAATCTGCTTATAATTGTAAAGCTCTCTATCTTTCTGTATTATTTCTTCAAATCTTCCTTCATGAAATTCTGATTAACATTCTATGGTACTTTCTGTATGCCAACTATTAATCAGTCTTAGAATTGGCAGCGTTCCACCCACGAACAAATCAGAGAGCCCCATGTTATTAGTGCTTATGTTCTGCCTAGAATAAATACACCAGTAACAAGAAACTTATTAAATACATTTTCAGCCTAGCATGAAGAACCTTCCATTGAAAACAGATAAAGTAGAGGAGAATACAGATGACAGTGAATGGAATCAGGCACACATGGTGGACACCATGGTTCACCTTGTAAACAGGCTATTCATGGTATGAGGCTATGCCACTGCCTGGCAAATACAGAAGTGGATGCTCACAGTCATCTATAGGATGGAACACAGGGCCCCCAATGGAGAAGCTAGAGAAAGCACCCAAGGAGCTGAAGGGTCTGCAACCCTATAGGTGGAAAAACAATATGAACTAACCAGTACCCCCAGAGCTTGTGTCTCTAGCTGCATATGTAGCAGAAGACGGCCTAGTCGGCCATCATTGGGAAGAGAGGCACCTTGGTCTTGAAAACTTTACATGCCCCAGTACAAGGGAATGCCAGGGCCAATAAGTGGAAGTGGGTGGGAAGGGGAGCAGGGCGGGTAGAGGGTATAGGGAACTTTCAGGATAGCATTTGAAATGTAAATAATGAAAATATCTAAAAAAAAAAAAAAAAGGCATCATGGACAATGTAAGATTGGCGTCTGAACCAGAGATAGAACAAGAGGCCAAAGGGCAGCAGTAGAGAAAGAGCAAAGATGTTTGCGGAGATGAGCTGGAAGAGGTGAGAGAGGGCCTATTCTGTGGACCTTGGGAATACTGTGAAACAGGCTTTCACTGAGTGGAAGGGGTGGTCGTGGTGAAGGGTTCTTGTGCAGAGAGAGGGTGAACACGATGTTATGACTCCCACTGGTAATGAACATCTCAGCTAAGCCTGTCTCGAGAGCTGTGGTTATAGTTTGGAAGGCTGGGAAAGCACCTGGATGATCAGTCCCGCTTGGCCCTGAGGGAAGCAGGATGCACTCTGGTAGAGGGGGTTTCTCATGTGCTCTCTGGATCCTGCTGCTTTCCCACCTTTGTGCTTTGTCCCTTAGCCAACTCCCTCATCACTCAGAACTAAGGCAGCTCCTTTTGCCAGTTCTCTGCGAGGGTCTGACCCAGCTGCTGTGAGCTCTGTCCTTGATGCCCAGTGACACTCTGAGTGGCAAGTCTTGCCTTCTTCATTTTGCAGAAGTCGGATAGAAACCAGATCTCTCCTGCTCCTGCAGTGTTTCGTTATTCTCTGGTGCCTACCATGTGTGGGGAGGCTGTCGGAGAAGATTGAAACAACATGCTTAAACACAATGTTGCTGAGCACTGCAGAAGCCTGAGTTGAGGATTCTTAAAACAGCAACTATTTGAATGTTGATGATTCTCTAAAGTGCCCGGCCTTCTTCATATGTGAAGCTGGAGGGGTAGGAGAGATACTATTCTCCTTTTCGGTTTCGTTTGATAATTTACATAAAATGTTTAAGCTGAGTTATGGGTCTCCAAATACCCTATTTTAAGAAAGTGTGAGTTTAGCCGGGCGTGGTGGCACACCTTTAATCCCAGCACTCGGGACGCAGAGGCAGGTGGATTTCTGAGTTCGAGGCCAGCCTGGTCTACAAAGTGAGTTCCAGGACAGCCAGGGCTAAACAGAGAAACCCTGTCTCAAAAAACCAAAAAAAAAAAAAAAAAAAAAGTGTGAATTTTAATTTCATGTGATAAACTAACAGGGTAACTTACCACCCAAACCCAGGAGAAATTCAAACTTTAGGAAGGAAAGTAACTTCTACCACAATGAATTTTAATTTAAAAAAAAAAACTGTGTATGTGTAAGCATGGTGAGTATGTTTTGTGTGTGTATGAATGTTTACATGTGTCCATTTATGTGCATGCACCTGTGTGTGTTTAAGTAGGGGCCTGGATTTAGAAGCTTCCCCAATTCCTCGACATCATACTCACTCGGGGGTCTCTCAGTGGGGTCTCTAACAGAAATCCAGAACTGTCCACACAGTTACCTTAGCTTGTCAAGGTAATTTCTTTCACTGTCCAATTATAGCAAATCAGCAGGCATATCATGGTATACTGTGAATAATCTTTATCTCTGTGTCTGTAATGGGGAACCCACGCAATCTGCTCTGACCCAGGCCTCTCTTCCAGCCTGTCTATGTGGGCTTTTTCTATTTCACCTCAGCTGCACAATCCAAATGACTCTAGAGATTCAAACCTTGTGAATGTGTGGCCATACTTAGCTGAAAAGCATTTCCTTTTTGACGATCCTTCATTGTAAACAAAAACAAACAAACAACTCAAGGCAGAGCAAAGTAAGAAAACTGTGCTAAAAAATTATCTACTGCTATAAATCCTTCCATTAGGACACTCAAGTGGATAAAGTGAATGTATCAATATGCATCCCCTCGGCCACACTGAGCTACTACTGTTCTGGAAAATCATTTTCATTGTCTGTACTTCCTAGGGTTATGTAACTAAATTTCTTCTTCTCACACTTGGAAGTTTAACTGGCAGTGGGAGGAGCCATCTTCAATAACAATCTATTGTTATGTAAATATGCAAAGGAATATGCAAAGCAGGGCTACTGTGTCCATTTGTTTCAGTAGATTTTACTTTGCCCGTGTAGAAACAGAGTTCATTCGTTCAAGAAGATGAAGGGTTAACTCCCAAGTTAGTAACACAACCTTATCCCCTGACACTCCCTCCCCCTTTCACCATGAAAATATGCTCATGTGAAGTGAATTCTGAAACCGAATCTGTTGAACATGCTCTGAATTTGGTACCAGATTTGTATGGCGACATTCAAACTTCTGCCATGGCCACTGCAATGTAAATAGGAAATTCTAAATGTGATTTGAATTGCCCTTTGGGGAGTTTTGCAACAAGAGAGATGGTACATTGCCAAGGTAGCCAATAGTTAATAGGGAACAAGCCTCAGCTGTGGGCTTGGAGACTGTTCTGCATCAGAGAGCAAGTTGACAGGAACCTCTGCACGCCTTCATTTGGACGGAGGGAACTTGGCGGTTGACATGGCCATATATAGTTCTGAAATATTTTCTCTTGTTGGAAATGTTTTAGATCAGACCAGGAACACCAGCGCCTTCATTACTCAGGGAAACGGTTCCATTTGGAGGTGACAGAGGCCTTCGTGCTTTCTAGTTTAGAGACTGGTGTGACCAGCACTGGTTGTCCATTAGCGAGGAGCTTGCGCAATCATTAAGTGTCAGCACTTACTGTAATCAACACACCTGGGGTAGAAAATAGGCGCTCACGATGGAGAATCCAGTAGGTGTTGAAAGTACATCATGAATTCAAAGTTTCGAGGTATTTCAAGGATTCCTAATGTAAGAAATATACGTTGTGTGGTTGAATTGCCTGTACTTTGCAAGACTGCCTGATACAAAATTTAAGTTGTTTCCACCCATATATAAAAGGATAGGGAAGTTGGGTTTTTCCAGAACATGGGATTAAGCACTTTTCCGAGAAGGGAATTGCTAAAGTTGCCACTAGAGGGCAGAGGCTCCCTCACTGATTGTATGGATGAAGATTTTAAAAGAAATTGAAAAGTAATTGGGAAGAGAGGCCCCTTGGTACTGCAATCTTTATATGCCCCAATACAGGGGAACGCCAGGGCCAAGAAGTGGGAGTGGGTGGACAAGGGAGCAGGGAGGGGGGAGGGGAAGGGAATTTCGGAATAGCATTTGAAATGTAAATTAAGAAAATATCTAATAAAAATTGGAAAAAAAAGTAATATCATCCCCCCACACACACACACTTAAGCCCAGTTTTTAATGTATCATACAGGCACATACATATTGCAAAAATATTATAAGAAAGTAATGAAAGTATTTTAAATGATAATTCCAGAATTGTATGCCAAAAGAGTAGCATCTCTGGGGCTTTTTCTTCTTAAGCCCCAGACACAGCCAGTGTTAGCATCACCCACCCCTCCATATCCAAGCATAGGACACTTTCACATAAATACAACTTACAAAACACTCTGTGTTACCTGTTCACTCATTCAATTATGCACACACGTGATACCAGTCTATCAAGACCTGCCTTTCCCGCATTCTGTTGCATGTCTCTGTAATGATTTGTTTACTGAATAAACTACAGCTAATGTTCAGGACTCGCTCAATACTTTCTATTCCAAGCAGAATGACTGAATATTTTCATAGATTTCCTTTGCTATTTTTTCCTAGTTGCTGAACTGAACGGCTTGTTAGCTAAAATTTATTATATTAGCCATAATTTATTAGTAGCTATAGTCATTATTACAAGCCATGCCCTTGCTGCAAACAGAAGTTCTCATCGGTTCACACTCCTCCGAGGAGTGTGTGTGAGGTTGGACCTTTGAGAGCTGACCTGAAAAACCTGGAGCCTGTTAAACTATCACTGCACTGGTTCTGAAATTTCCTAAACCTTCAGAAATTAACAACTACTGAACTTGTTATACTAGATAATCTTGTTAACTTGCAAAAAAATATTTTGTTTTACAAATTTTACCATATCATGCAAGTAGGATGACTAAAAATATTCCATCAGGCAAATGGACCTGACTGCTATAAGCCAGTAATAATCCACCCATGTGTGTATCTAGGGAAATGTTCACTATGTTCCCTAACACCATCAGCTAAATGTGTTTATTGTAAAAAAACAAAAACAAAAAACAATAAAGCAAGATAGTAAGACACCATTTCAGGCTGCAGGCAAGACAATTCTTGGCTTTTCTTTGATCACTAGTTTATCACACTTCAAGAAACATCTTGATGCTTCAAATCTGAATTTTCTTTACCTTGTTCAGCCTGTTTCTCTGTCTCTCAAAAGAGGCTGTCACCATTTGCCCATGCTTCCCTTACCATTCTCAAAGACAGCACAAGCCTTTTTGCTTTGATTCTTTTCAGCAGCAACAATAAAAATGGCCATAATACAAATGACAAGTATTTTCTTCCCTAACAAAGCATTTTATTATTCAGTTATCTACCCACCCAAAGTTGCAGGCTACAAGCAACATAACAAAAGTTGGTTAGACTGCAACAGCTTCAACATTTTTCTTTAGAAAAGTATGCTTTTTTTTTCTTGAGAGCCATATATATCCTACATGACCCAAAAATTATCCATCAATGTGCCTATGTTAAACAACGTGAAGCAGGTTAAGACTTATCTCCAGACACCTGCCACACCCCCAATATGGTTGGCATTCTGATTCCTGTGATCGATCTCCTTTCATCTGTCCATCACCAATTGTATTCAGCTCTACACAGGAGTCCTTACAGGGAGGAAGACATTCTCAGCTCCCCTGTTGGTTAAACTAACAAAATGCTATGATGAGCGCTTGTGGAGAGGGACCTTAAGAGACTCAAAGGGAAACTGAGAGAAAGTAGAGCAGGGCCTGAACCTTTGCAGGCTGCCTTGTGGGCTCATATGGAAAGACTGGCTATTTGGCTTAGCAAGAGAATGTTTTAAATACACATCCTAGCTTTTATGGGTAGAGGGTTTTGTTGTTCATCTCTGCCTGAAGCAGCCCCTTCCTCCTTTGCTCTCTATCTCAAGGCAATGACAATCTATGCCAATTTTTGGTACTTTGAATTTTACGTTGTCTTTTGTGAGTTTCAGTGCTTAGTTAATAAATGCATTTAATGTGAAGGATGTAAAGAGACAATATTGTTATTCAAAATCAACTTCTGGAAAAAAAGCATAGGGCACTGTTCCAAAGGAACACAACACACAAGTAGACTTGGGACAGTAATGATGGATGGGAAATAGGTTATGTAGTTGGGATGAAGTTCTGAGCATGACTGTTGTATGACATAACTTAATTTAAATATGTACTTACAAAAAACAGAAGGAAAAGAGTTTTGGGTAGATAATTATTCCTTTAGGCCTGCCTTGTACTACAATACTTTTGTGATGAAAATGTAATTTGGGATCTTCTTATTACTTGTATAAAATGACCTTTGGACTTCATGCTTTAAAATTACTCAATAGGAGTTTAGAAGATAGCTTCCTGGGTAAAGTGTTTCCATAAACATATGGACCTAGCTCAGATCCTACGACCCATGTAAAAGCCAAGCAAGTTACATGCCTATATCTCCAGTGCCGGGGAGCAAAGACATGTAGATTCTTCGGGCTTGCTGATCTGCTAGTGTAGCTGGAATGATAGGCTCCAGATTCAGTGAAAGACCCTGTCTCAAAAATAAGGTAGACAGCAACAGAGAAAGAAACATGAAGGGAACCTTGAGATCCATGCGTGGATACACAGCCGAGTGTGTCCCACACACCCCATACAAAATATTTCATTATTGCATAGTCTTCAGAACACACATTTTCCATGAAGTTCTTAGTGTTGTACGTCAAAGAGACAGTGAATGGTTTTACAGGGGGGTCAAATGCCTTTAAACCTGGGTATAAGGTAAGAGATACCCTTGTGCTTGAAAAACTTCTGTCTAGAAGCTTAAAATTGGAGCTGACTTATTTGCTAGATAGTAGAACAGAACAGAGAAAGAAGAGGTTGAGGAAGAAGAGGAAGAGAAAGGGTGAGTGTGTTCTCTCTCTACCTGAACAGGTGAATTTCTGAGAGTTGAGCTATTGACCAAGTGTACGATAGTGTCCCAGTGTCCCAGTGTCCCAGTGTCCCAGTGTCCCAGTGTCCCAGTGTCCCAGTGCCTTCGTGGCTGGGTTGCAGCTTAGTGATGCCTATGAAGATAGAAGGGGCAGCCTGTGGTAATGCTTTCTGTTCAGACACAGGGCATATCAGACACAGGGCATATCAGACACAGGGTATATCAGACACAGGGCATATCAGACACAGGGCATATCAGACACAGGGCATATCAGACACAGGGCATATCAGACACAGGGCATATCAGCTTGAAGTTCTCCAGTTTTCACTCACCCCCATCCTATTTTACTTCTCAGTAGATGTTGCAGGTTTGGTAGCATATACTAAAAAATTGTTTTATTCTGTGCTTAGTTTGCAAAAGTGCCTACTTAGAAACAGCTTCCCGATTGCTGTGCGGAGAAAAAAGGTATAAATTTTCAGTCTTTGAAAGTAATGCAAGCTTTGATGAACTCAATAGCTTGGGGAATAAAAATTCAGGGCCAGGTAAGGACAGACAAAATAATCAGTCAAGATATTGGTATTTTCATTCCAATCAGCACTTTGACAGGGTATTGAAGAGTCCCAATTAGGTGCATATTGGTGCAGTAGTTACCAGAGGGTGGCGGGTGTTGCTTGTACCTTGGGGTATACGCGCACACACACTGTTTGGCTCTTTAACTGTCTGCAACTGCCTCTCCCTGTTAAATTGTACTCTCCCGAACTTCAAACCCCAAATGCTTGTCTGTTTTGATATAACTCACTAGTGTCACACTTATAATCTTTGGATTCACAACAACTTGCAGGGTGGCAGGCTATTAAAAGAAGAAATATCCATAGCATTTCTGGGATATGTCATCTTTTGTTAAAAACATGTGACCACAAAGCATTATGGGAAGAACTCTTCTGAGAGTTTGGTTGCTCTTTTTGCAGGAAAGTGATTTTTTTTTTTTCTTTCTAGAACAATTTCCAAAAAGGATTTGATTTGGAAAACCAATTTTTTTATGGAGACATCAAGAGAAGCAATATTGAGTTATCAGGTTTCTAAGCTGATGACATGAAGTTCAACCCTTTCCAGATTGAAGTAGAAAAGCAAAACTATAAATATAACTGAAAACCATTAGGATGGATGTTATCTCTTATCAATACTCACAATTTATATTAAACTCTTAACTTTGAGTTTGCTTGATTTCTAAACTGGATTTCTTAGGGTTAAAAAATTACACATTTTAGTTTATAACTCTTTTTAATAGAAAATTATAGAAATAAAAAAGTTGGAATCAATACACCAAGAACAATACTTTCTAAACTTTTGACTCTTTTTTATTTCCCCTCAACTGAAGATCCATTCTGCTTGAATTCAATCCAACTAGCATTTAATAAAATTGCAGTGAAACCCACAACATGAGATTTGAATTCTTATTCAGTGACCATATTTGGCCCAACATTGTGTTTTTCTCTTTAGAGCAAATTCTCTTCCTGTGTCTTCCACATAGCAACCTTTTAACTTTATCTTATCTTTTCCTTTTCAAATCTTGCAGGTGAACCTGTTGAAAAATAACTCACTAATATGATTTGGTTGCCACAGACAAAGATACTGTTCCAATTCCTTTTTGCCCCATAATTTTAAAACTTTGCTACTTAGAGCTAAGTAGTGAGCTCTCAAAGTGAAGCTCCTTATTCATGAAACTGAAACCATGACGAAGCTGGTCCCTATATATTGTATTAAATTCAATTAAGTAATGGAGTCTTTTGTAATCAAGCCCACCTTCATCTTCCAGAGGAAGCTCAAGGCACTTTGCATGCCTTTCATAACATGCCAAATGTTTATTTCTTCGTGGTGCTGAAGGTAGCTTGATTTATGTCTTGCCCTAGTTAAGATGCCCAGGTCCTCAAGCCTTTTTGCTTCTGAGTTAGAGGCTGAGGTCAAGTTAACGATACTAATCTGTCTCCCTGTTTGCAAACAATGAATCACCATTTGGATGCTAAGACCGCATAGCAAGCTTTGACTTGGCAGCTTGGTTCAAAGGTTGCAAGCAGAAAGTATAAAAGTGGCCTGTGTCTGAAACTTCTGGTCACAGAGGTCAAGGATTCCCTGACGAGGTCACCAAAATTGGTGTGACTAATTGATGAAAAGTGGGTGTGGCTAAGACTCGTTATTCTCATGCCCAGTTTGGACTGGATTGATTTGATCTAGACTTAATAATATTAAAAGCTCCTCTAGCCATCCCCAGGGCACAAATGAAAATGCTTTCCAGTTATTAAGGAAGAATGTGACTTATCCAGGGCAATATGTAAGAAAGGAAGGATAAAAACAAGGCAGTTCATTTTAACCTCTTGGACCAAATGAGCTGTGGTGCGGAAAAGATGGTGCTTCAAGGAGAGACACAATATTTCATTACTGATTAAATTAGAATTGGTCCTGGACAACTGACAGTTCAAGTAGCTGGAGTTAAAACAAGCAATTCATAAAAGTTACAGGCCAACTTTTTGCAAGTATTTTGTTCTGATTCCTTAGGAATGCAGACCAAATAGTGATTGAAATACAGAAAACCCAGAGATTGGTTCCACTCTGAGATTTTCCCAAATAACCTTAGTGCCTGTCACAGAGTTAGCACTGACCTAGAATTTACAAAGCTAGTGCATGTGCCAGCGGTGGATGCTTTTGAGTGACTATTTATATAAGTATGCAAAAAAAAATTCAGTTTCACTAGACAGAGACTAAAGACGATTCTATACTTTAAATCGACAAAATCCCACTTACATTTTTATGGGTATTTGATTTTATTGCATCAAAAATTTAAATTTTACTAACATTGCAATTTATTCCTCTGTGTGTGTGTGTGTGTGTGTGTGTGTGTGTGTGTGCGTATTTATGTATGTATGTATGTAGAAGGTTGTACTTAAAATGAATTTGAAGACCAGAGACTGAAATTTGAATGTCGTTCTCAGTTTCTTCTCTAGCTCAGGTCTTGATTCAGTGTCTTTAAGTGAACAATGAATTTGCCATTTCATCTTGGTTAACTAACTCCAAGAATCTGTTCATTTCCTTCCCGCAAGTGTTGAGATTCCAAGTACACACTGCCACAGCCAGTTTTTTGTTGTAACAAGGGTGCTGGATCTAAACTTGGGTCCTCATATTTGTGGAGCAAGCACTGTATCTACAGGGCATCTCCCCATTATTTCTTGTATTTCCTAACTATAATATATTAATTTTTTTTACTGTTGCTTCTTATTTATCTGCAGTGATAAAAGGGGAGGGGTGGTTAGGCTGGCTAAGAAATATAGACTTCTGATGTAAGAATGTAGACTGGTCAAGGATTGTTTCTGTGATCCAAGGAAGGGTGTGTCTATGGGACTGTGGGTTGTGACATTGTGGCATGACTAAAAACAACTTCTTGATATCTCTTTCCTGCTGGGAAAGATGATAGAGAGTCCTATGAAAAGGAAATGGAGAACTTGATTATTTACATTTGCGGTTTGATTAAATCTCTGTGATTGATGAACTGAAACGTAGCACTAGGAGCCTTCCAGTAAACAGAAGGGTCCTTGTCATTTCTCAACATTACCTAATATATTTGTATCCTTGATCTGTGCTCTTGACATATAGCACTACATGAAATTTTATATGTTGGATTCATAACATGCAGTTGTCTGTGAAGATGTTTACTGGAGCGATCCACACAATGGTTGAGCAATGGCTCTATAGATGACAGCTCTCAGTCGTCAAGGATGGCCAAAAAGACCCGGATGCCTCTCACTTCAATGTACCTGTCAATCACCTGGCTTCAGGAGCACTATAGGAGTGGAATAATTAAAAAAAAAACTCTTACATATTTACAATAATTTTTAAACCAAAATCATTTTTTCTTCCTTGACATTTGACTTTCATAGTCAACATTTGATTAGCATACTTATGCTAATTTGTAGAAAGAGTAAAATCATCCATGGGCAAAAAAAAATGATGTATAGTGGTCACTAAGATTAAAATTTGTGTTGGAATACCATTAATTGACAGTTATGTAGATTTGAAGGAATCTTTTCTAAAAGATCATGAAATTTGGATAGCCAAAATTAGCACATGTTCATAGTAATAAAATTTCAAGTTTCCAATGTCTTTGGTAGTAAGTGTGGAAAAATGAAATGATTACTACGTGTTCAGTTGCTCTTACTACCTGTAGTTAATAACTCGGTAGTAGTCTTTGATGTCCAGTTCATGGCATGTCAGTTCACTGGAGAAGAAGCACACACACACACACACACACACACACACACTTTGGTTCTGAAGTTTCTTGTCTACCACATGCAGAGCTCCTTTCCAGGTTGTGTCCTATGTGTCTCACTGCAGTGTCACTGTCACAGCTGTCTGTGACTCTAACTGGATGAACTGACAATCCTCATCATGGCCAAAGGAGAACTTATACACCAGGTAATATTGGTATAATGCACAAACTTGGGACAAATTTACACAAAGCTGTGATTTTCCTGTGTGTGAGTGCTCTCATTTAAATCCAACAGCTGCCATGGAAACCAAGATTTGCAACTTAGCACCTTAATCTTAATCCCTAACTGCTTTATGAAGGAACAGAAGGCATAACATCGAATCTGATTTCTACCTATTATGGTTTGAAGTATCATTCAGCCATTTTGTTATACTCATTGTAGAATGTACCAGATTCCAATTATTAGAAACACTTTAGTGGTCATTTCATATAATAAAAATTGAAACAGAAACTTCAATGCAAATTCTGATATAGGCTTCCAAGAAGTGGCTTTTCCCAAATAGCACATGTAAGAATAAGTAATTTGAGAAACCAAGTCCGGGTATCTCCAGTGAGATGTCCTGCTTCTGTGAGGGAAGGGGAGAATGTGATCTGTGGCTTCCTCAACTAAAGCCCAGAAATCAGTTCTGATGTGTCTGGACTTTCCAGTCATGCAGTTAACTTCTGGGAAACTAGACTGATGGCATGACTCAGAACAATGACTCAGGAAAATTACTGCACATTGATTGCTTAGATTCTTCTGAAAATAAAAATGATAGTTGCTTCCATGTGGTGGCTGCAGTTATCAAATGAAATAGTGCAGGACAGGGATTTAGAACAAGTGTCTAGCATATCACAGCATTCGGGAGATACCAACATTCCCATTGTGACCCTCCTTTTAAGTCTCTACGGGCACCCTATGTTCCTGTGTTTTGAGCATCTACTGAAAGTCAGTCTTGTAATCATAGTATTTTAAATGAGTATTTCTATATGTATATTGTACATGAACATCTATGTGCAAGTACGTGCTTGAAGAAGGTGTTGGATGCCTCAGAATTATAACTGATTACTTAAGTACTAGGATCTGAACGCTTGTCTTCACGTTTGCTCAGCAAGTGCTCTTAATTGCTAAGCCATCTTTGAGCTCCACAAACCACAGTGTTTTAACAGTGTTTCTCATTTTTATATTTTACTGCAAAACAAACAAACAAAACCTACATCAATGAAGAAGATGAGAAATCATCTATGGCTAACTAAGCTTTGGCTTTTCTGAACAGATAACTTGCCTTTTCTGAAGAGATACTCTGGGAGTACTGTTATATCCAACACTGAATTTAATGTGAATGCTATGAAGTTGTGGTTACTTGTTTGCCTTGTGTCTAGAGCACTGGAGAGGAGGAAACCTTGTTCCTGTTGCTAGGTATTTGTTAGTACTGGCCATACAACAACAACAACAAAAAATAGCAGCCATTAAATTCTACAAAGTAGAGAGCCACTGTGGAGAATGACCAAAGGATGCATCATCTTTACACTGGTATTCAGGGTATCCATTGCAGAAGAGAACTTATTTCTGAATTTGGAGACAGGAGACAGTTCAAATAATACTGTTGTTGGCTTTATAACCTGGATGAACCAATTCTTACATGGCAAGTTGTAAAGGAATGAACCAGGGGCAGCTTGTTTTTCTGTACCATTGTCAAGTACATTGCTTTGGGAATGGTTTCGTTCAAATCCACAGCCTTAAATTTCTCCCAAATCCCAATCATAAACAGTCAGCTGCTCTTTCAGTGACTCTACCCTGTCTTGATCTCTTGCTGCCTGTGCTCCAAAAGCCAAGGAAAGCTGGGGGTTTCTTATCAAACATGCAAGAATATCTACAGGGTACCTCAGGACAGTTCATTTGTTCTTCTCAGGCCTCAGTCTTAAAACCTATAAGTCTTCCCTCTCTCCACGTTCATATCCTCTTGGCTACCCCACTGAATCACTAGACTCTAGGATATAACAGTATTATGGAATGGTGCCACTCCTTGCTGAGAAGCTGCTAGAAACGAAAAGCTGCTGAGGATAGTCACCTTTCTCCCTTGGAGAGCACTCATGCTTCAGGTAATGATGCTCTACACCTGTGTGCCTTTGGCAGCACTAATAATACTGGATGATTTATAAAAACTGTAAATAGAAAAAGATATGAAGTTGGCAGAGGAAAGTAGGGGAGTGTCTAAGAGGTGGTAGACTTGGGAAAGAGGGGAGGAGGAATGTGCTCAAAATACATTTTGTTTATGTATAAAATTACCAAAGAATAAATTTTAAAAGTTCAAGTCTAGTGTGGACTCATGGTTTAGGTATATTGCTCTAGAAGGTAGACCAATAGTTTAAAGTACAGATATCTGATAGAAAGAATCACTGAGTCAAGGTTGTGTAGATTAGTAGAGCTAGATGTACATTCTAGAGCCTGAAACCTACAATTTGGTGGCCTTTTTATTCTCTATATCAGACAGTGTTCCCTGGTATTTACTTCAACACTTAACAGTATTCTACCATTAGTTTTGCATGTTCTAAGGTGCCACGACACAGTAAGGTAGTGGCTATCTGACATTAAAAGTTATTTAAGTATTTCCCTTCAGAAAGAGAGAGAAGATATCTATATACCTCAAAAACAAGCACGGTGGAGTTCCTGGTAAATTGTTGGTACCCAAATCGCATGATTAACTTATGCTTTTCTTTGACATTACCATTGAGAACACTTCCTGGGGGAAGACCACATTTACTACTCTGTGTGGGTTTGACGTTGCATACAGAACCTAGAACCCGGAACACTGTTCAGGGAAAGAAGAAAGTTAAGAAGGAAGAATTATTCAGAGTTTCAAAGGTCAAAAGTATAAGGATTCAAGGTAGCCCCAACTTGGAAACAGGGGAACACTACAGAATGCAGAGTACTTATGTATTGTGATTCTTGTTAAAGTTGTTTAGTAGTCACTATGGATTAAGTCCTGTGCTTATGGGTGATGTAAAATTGAATATGATTAGTACCTCTTTTTATATGCTCCAAAGGCTGAGAGGTAAAAAATAAAGTCTGACCCATAACTGACAAAATCTGTCATAAAGGGCTAAGCCATCCAAGCATGCAATAATGATCCCCCACGTGGGCATCCGGGTGGGTAGAAGAGTGAGCCGAAAGGAACAACTTGTCTAAGAAGGTTTTTACTCAAAGCAATAGTTACATGTTCCTTCTTGGCTGGAAGACAAGGGTTGGGGACAAGCTGAAGGGTTAGAACAGCCTTTATAAGCCAGAGAGCATCATACCAATCGTGTTACACATTGAATCTTCCCCTGATGACAATCTGCATGTGGAAATGAAAGGAGGATAGCTGTCTGAAAGGTGAAGAGATGAGACCCACGTTGAAACAACTTCATTCATAAGTAAAGTGAATCTGATGGGTGACAGGTTCTCCACATGAGCAATGGACAGGTTCCATGTGTCCTCTTTTGTATTTCCATGGTTTTGTGCAGGTATTTTGTTAGTGACCAGAAGACCTGCTGTGAATTCATGAGGAAAAATATCCAGAAGATATCCTTCTCCACCCAGATCTAACAGTCTTTCCACTTTCTGTCGCACAAAGGTCAATGAACCTTGTGGATGGATCTGGTAGTTGGGGTGATATAGACATCTAGTTTAGGGCTGAGTACTTCACAGTCTCTGTGACTAGCTGTGAGTCTCTGCATTAACCATCATCCCCTGCATCAAGAAGCTTCTCTCATGATGGATAGATGGGAACATGCACTCATCTATGGTAGAAGGTAAATATTTAGAATGCAGTTTGATACCATGTCTATTTTAACAAAATAATTGTAGTAAGGACTAATATCTAGCCAGCCAAGAATTCTTGGCCAGATTTACAGTATGGGGCATAGGTTCCCTTCTCTGAAGTAGGTCTTAAGTCCAGTTAGAAAGCTATTGGTCTCCCTTGTCACATTCACCTCTCTGTTGCATCAGTGAGCATGTTTTGTCAGGCCAGATGGCACTGTGCTTGATGGCTTCTCTGTTCAAGCTAGCAGGGAAAATGGTTCCAGGTCAGTATCATCTGGATTTCTCTGTTTGGTGATCATGGTATATTGTGTCTTCATCAAAAATTCCTTACCATCAAGTTCCATGTGCAATAGCAATAGCCTGTATTGTCTGTGGAAACTCCCCGACCACAAGTCAATAATAAATACGACACTGGGCTTTTGTTAGTAATGTGTTTCTGGGCAAGCATTATTCCTCCATGTAGGATAATTTTATCTAGACTTAAAACATATATGCATCTCTAGGAAGCTTAAAAGAGTAGGATATTATATGGCTTTTCAAATGTCCTTATCGTTCTCCTCCACCTTCTCTCCACTATAGTTTATATGAAGTATATATGTAACATTCTCTCTCTCTCTCTCTCTCTCTCTCTCTCTCTCTCTCTCTCTCTCTCTCTGTGTGTGTGTGTGTGTGTGTGTGTGTGTGTGTGTGTGTAGTTATCACCCCCAATTCAATAAATTTGAATCTCCAAGAGAAATTGGGTTACACATTTGAACAGGTAGCAGCCTCACTATTCTGAAATCTATCTCCAATGTTTTATAATAGAGGAGATATCAAGGCTTTTGTGATCCTAAAACAGAGTATGGAAGGTTCAAGCCAGATAATGCCACAGGGACTCTTGGCCCAGTCTATCTTCTCTCCTTTAATGGGCTGTGAAAACTAAGACCATTGTTTCAAGGAACAATCAGATCTGTAGCTGACATCATAGGTCTTCCTGAAAGAGAGGAAAGAGATGTGGAACAGAGATAAGAGCCCCTCCCAACATGTTCCTACATGCTCAAGGACTGCTGGTGATCCCAGGCAGCAGTACCAGGCTACTCTGGATTCTTGAACTTTAAGTGGGACCCAGTTGTTCGGATGTCTTGACTCCCATATATTTATTCTCTGAGTGAAGTTAAAAGGTCTGGGTGAGATCATGCATCAACCTATGAAAAATGAACAATTAAAACAATGAAGTTGTCAGTTCTTTTACTAGATTGCAAATCAATAACCTTCCTGTCAGGCTGGCTGCTGTACGGCACCATTAGTTTAATACAAAGACATTCCGAGGAACTGTAGGTGACAGCTGATCCATCATCTAGCGGTTCTGAGCTTCTGATAGAGACCTGAGCAGAAGATGCTGCCATAAAGCACAAAGGTCAGCCTCAATCTGTGAAAACCAGTGTTTAGGGCAACATCTGAACTATTAAAAGCTGCTATAGTGAAGTATACTTCCTTCAATAATCCTAAGTGACTCTGTGTGGGGGTTTTTGTGTATGTATGCGCATGTGTGTATGTGCCTGGATGTGTGTGTTAATATGTGTGTGTGTGTGTGTGTGTGTGTGTGTGTGTGTGTGTGTATGCATCCATCTGTGTATGCATGGGTGTATTTGTGTGTGCTTGTGTGTATGTACTTGTATATATGTATGCTTGTGTGTGTGTGTGTGCCTGTGTGCACATGCATGAGTGTTTGTGTGTGCCTGCATGTTTGTGCTTTTGTGAGTTCATGTGTATGCACATGTATATGCATATGTATATGCACATGTATATGCACATGTATATGCCTGTGTATGTATGAGTGTATGTGTATGCATGAGTGTGTGCCCATGTATGTGTGTGCATACATGTATTTATGAGTGAGGGAATGTGTTTGTGTATGCATGTGTGCGTGTGCTTGTGTGTGTACTTATTTAGCTTGTTGGTGATATTGAAGTATAATACAAGGCCAAGAAATTTGGGACAGTCACAGTGAATGGACTGAGGCTAAGGTTGAACACGTCTTCCACAGGCAGCCTCTGTGTATCAGACTGAATGCTAAATATGATGGATGAAAGATTGCAAAACCACTACACTGAATTCTCTCCCATGTGTTGTTTCTGTATGCTGTCTTAGAAAACACTAAAAACCAATGTAAATAAAATAACAGAGTAAAGACAAGTTCTTTAAAGTTTATGTATCACATGACTTTTGATTTTAGGAGAAAATACAGAGTTAATGTTTAGAAATCGATTTAAACAAGGGAATTCTTTCATGTGAAGAACATGTGGCAATGGTCAGGAGGACACTGCAGCCTAGCTAGGGCAGGGATGGTTCCTGAATAATGGAACTTACTAAAGTCTCTCTAATTGATTTTGTTCCAAATAGGATCTTATCAAAGATGACCTCTCAGTTTTTAATGAAAACCTGGAACACCTTCAAAATCAGCAAGACAAAGCCAGTACTCCTCCTCCTTCACAGTAGTTTTGGGCACTTACTTTACCCAGATTAGAGCTTCACAATCAAAATATTTGGTTATCTCTAATTCAAAAGGCCATTGTCCATTCATTTTTAAACTACGTTCACCTGTCAATTCAAAGAACAAAATGTGGCTACCATCCTTAGGGAAGTTACACAATGGAGGTTTTGTAATTACTGTCATCCAGAAGGATGTTAGCTGGAAGAGAAACCAACTCCACTGGTTTAAATGGGAATGACCAGTAGATCCACAGGCCCTTGGGCTTGATCAGATGTGAGCAAGAATGTCTTAGTGTAAAGATGTTTTAGGCTGATAGCCAGAGTTATACCATGTGTCTTCAAAATTTAGGAATGTTGAACTATGTCTCTTAATTTCTCTGAAACCCTGAGAGAGTGAGGGGGAGAGGGGATAGCTTATTCCAAGAACACTCTTGATCCTGGTTTCAATGCTCGGTTACTGCATTGTCCAGCCACATGACATACTGTGTGCACACAAGTCGTACAGGAGACCATGTTGGGACACCAGAATGTTCCCCTGGGGAATTGTCCGTCTCTCATCTGAATTTATGCTGGCAGGCTGCTTTCCTCACATCTTCCTTTGTCATCCCTTAAACATCAAACATCTGCTGGAATCTCAAGCCAATTCCACTCCTCTTTGTCAGAGCCATGATCTTCTCTGAACAACCCCCAAACATTCTCAATGTGACACTAAATGACCTTTTGGATCTATAAAATTTTTGGATAAATAAAATTATCTGTAAATTATTATCCATAGCCTTTCCATCTATTTTGACATCATATAGTTAAATATATTACAGGCTTTCATTTTTAAGGAGGTGGTATATTGAGCTATTATTATGAAGTTGACCCTATATGATAACATGACTCCTAAGAAGTTCAAAATTACATGCAGCATTAAGGAGTGTAGAGATTTTAATAATGATCCTTCAAAAATTTTTATGTCCTAATTCTAAAATATGTGATTATATGAATTTATATGAAGAAAGAAATTTTGTAGATATCATGAAGTATCATTAAGTTGAGCATTTCAAGTTTTGAATTGAGTAGACTTGATAAAAGTCATATATATATATACATATATATATACATATGTATATGTACATATATACACACACACAGACACACACACACACACACACACACTCACACTCACACACACACACTCCCCTACTCACTTCACTCATCTATCTCCGTATCTCCCCAACCATATCTCCCCAATCAGTCCCTATCCCAAGGTCATTATTTCATATTACTTGTTTCCTTCTCCCCATTCCTTCTACTAATTTTCCTTCTTTATCTTGATAACCCACTAAGTCCAGTTAGTACTACCAGTACATGCACCAATGTGTGAGAAACTTATCATCCTCAAAAAGTGTTATTGTCTTACTTTCAGCATCTATTATCCGCTAATAGCTCTTTGAAATGATGTGGGACCTAGAAAACATCTCCATCTAAGAAAAGCATTTCTCTCATCCATGAATAGCATCTCCCCTGTCCATCCTCTTCCCATCCATCTCAGCTCTAGGTAGCTTGACTGTGTGTGTCACGTGCAGGTGAGCACAACTGCTGGGAGTTCATCAGTACAGCAGCCTTGCCATGTCACAGCACTCCTCTCTATCCTCTGGCTCTCATGTTCATTCTGTCTTCTCTCCCATGGCAACCTTCCCTAAACTTTGTTAGGGATGGTAACAACGACTGATGCCGGATCACTTAATCTTTCATTCTAGCACTATTGCGTACATCTGAATTTGTACCATTTCTGTACATCTGAATTGACTGCTTGCAGAAACACTATTTGACCACAATTGAAAGTACCCAAGATCAATGTGTAAAATATAAATACTTAGAAGGCAATTTGACATCATGACTATTTTGCAAAATAACAATACTAAGTTCTCCCTAGCCTGCAATTTTCCCAACCATAGACTTTTAACCAGAATTTTCCTACAAGTTTTGAAACTTCCTCTGTGTAGCATGCCTCAAATATATATGAAACACCACCACCAACAACAACAAAAACAGCAACAACAAACCAGTTAGTTACTCCGTAACCAGTGTGCCACCATTGCACGAATGAGCATAACTGGCTTGGCAGGTCAATATTGTAAAATGCAGGCTACAAAACTGAGTATCAAAATAAAGGGAATACATTTTTGTGGATGCCTTAGGAAGTTCTTCTCTGTTACTAAGTCTTCTGCATCACTCCTTATAAGAACCCACAGCATACGTTCTATGGATCTTTCTAAATCTCATTTTAGAAACGTATGTATAGTTTGAAACCAGGGATTGTGCAGTGACAGTGGCCTGTTCCCTTGGTCCAGACACTTACATATAGTCTCCTTAGACTGCACATTTACCAGGCACTTTCACACAGCACAACTTTTTGCTGGCTCATTCAAATCACACCAGCTCAGATTTCTCTGTGCCATCAGCTCCCACACCCCAAAATGGAAAGTAGGCAAATAAGTTGAGGTGCTGTAATTTATTACCCAGATCCTATTATGTTGAGAATCACCCCCCTTGCAACTCTAGTGTAGTTAATCACAGTGCGCTGTGGGCATGTCTTCTATGGGAAGACCAAACTTTATCATCATATAACTGTCACAGTAGACGTGGATTCCAAAAACAAGGAAGAATGTGTGATCAATTCAACTTTGACTTTGTAAAACTTTTGTAAGACTCTAATGAAGATGAATTATTTAGTTAGCTGATTGTCAGACTTTCGTGTAGATATCTCCCCTTAAGGAGTTCATATAATGTCACAATGGGGTGAAAAGAATATTCTCAGTTTACTGACTATGATGTAGAAAAAGCAGGAAGGTCACCTACAATCATCCCTACCGTGGTTGGTTCTTATTTTTTAGACACTAAACAAGCAAGTCAATATGCTTTCTTGACAGTAGAGCTGAATGTGTCTTTTGAGTACCTGCTTCATGAACAGATATCTGAGCAATCCATATTTCTAAGTCAAAGAGTGCCTATACCCACAGCAAAGTATGTTAAAAGTTGGTGTAGGCTTGCTAGCCTGTCTTAGGTTTATAAGATCTAATGGCCAACTTGCTTGCTTTTTTTTCCACTGAATTTGTTTAAGTTGCTATGTGTCTACAACCATGAAACCCAAACTGTCTACTTGATTCGATGTTCTGTACTGAAAAAAAAAATACCCATATCCCTTTTTACTTTCTTTAAAAAAATGTCTTGATGTGATTTAAAAGTTGGATAGAGGGACTTCAGTGTTGAGACTACATAAAGAAACAGCAGAGCATGGCTGAATGGCTGACAAGTGACACAAGTACAGGGCCTGCGCCTGCTAATGTGCAGAAAGAAACCACCTTGAGACTTTAAAACAGCTACCCCAGAAATAATATCTTTATCCAGATACAAGGTCCCAAATGAATTATACTATTATTTTAGCTGATTTTCCCTGACATTGCACTATGACTTTTTTCCATGACAAGAAAATTGCAGCCAACCCTTGACAGTCAATCACAAATTGACTGAACAAAACAAAATCAAACAGTGAAGTAATCCCCAAGCAAATTTAATGAAACCTAAATCCCAAAGGGCTGTGCACTTCTGTAGGCCATGGTCTTATTTAATAAGTTGCCCCTGCTTTCACTTTTAGGACCATATTTACACAGACAAATTCAATTCATTCAGGTTTACATTTCCTCTTTCCCTAAGTCTGCCCACCAGGCACGTATGGGAATGACTGTAACCAGGTATGTCAGTGTTCAGGAAGGAACAAAGACTGTCATCCAGTCACTAGAAGATGTACCTATCTTCCTGGCTACCATGGAAACTCCTGTCAGCTCGGTAAGTATGGTCTGTACAAAACTGTGATTTACTAATAAGAGACCAAAGAGCTGGACTATTTATGTTGTTTAGAATAAAGGGAAAATGTGAATATAAGCTTCAACTTCATAACAAATTTGGGGGATATTTTTTTACTTGAATAATGGAAGTATTATCATTCTAGTCTCTCTCTGTGTCTCCCAACACCACCACCACACTTTCTCCCTTTCAAATTTCTCCAAACTCTTCACAACATACACTATGAAAAGAGAAAAAGGAAAGAAGATATGAAAGTATGTGCTTATGGTTGTATATCAACAGGAAACAAATGGCAACTTATTTAAAGTAATTCAAATGAAAGGTGATTCCATGTCTGCTTTAAAATAAGCAAATTAAATGCATTGTTATTCTGTAAGGAAAACAATGACTTCCTCAAGTGACAAAAAGCCAGTTACTCCCAGTCCTATAATAAAACAGCACTGTCCCTAAACCCAGAACTTCATAGTGATTTGCTGGAGCATTTTAACATCAAAAATGGTTATAGAAGAAAGAACACACTAGAAAAGTCCCAAGGAGCATGTAAAATATTCAATCAACTATTTAGTTTTTAAGCTTGTAATTACTTGTAATGTACATTTTATAGGTGTAAGATGTACCTGGCCAAAAGAATTTGGCTTCAGTTTCATTTCTTTCCACAAGCTGGCTGTGGCTACTCCTTTCTCCAGTCGATCCAGGCAGATTCCCTTAAAACATGGATTTCTGATCACACTAATTTTCTAAAAGCCATGGACAATAGATTCCAAATACTACTGGTACATTTTAAACACTGACAAATACAACCACTATTAAACATATATGAAAGTTGTTTCAATTAACACTTTTAAGAGCTATAAGTAAATTGTAGTTGAAAAAGAATAATGTAATCAATTTCTCTTAGTTTGTTGTTATGGTTAATCTCAAATACCTTGTCCTAGAAAGGTATTATCACACATCTCAGAAGAATGTTCTTCAAGGTCTCAAAGATGTCTTATCTTAAGAAACCTATATCAGACTACATACAACTTGGTTGTATTTTCATTTCTGAAGACAAGCTACCCTGGGTTAAGGGAGGCTACGTAGCCTCACCTTGTAAAAGTGAGGCTGGCTGGGCTGGGAGCAGTTCCCTGGCTGTCAAGTTGGCTCAGCTCCAAGCAACACGTGGTTGGATTCGGCTGCAAGGGTGCCTTGGCAGCATCCACTGTAATTACAGGACTATGAAGAAAGACTCAAGAAAATAACCATAAAAGGTGTAGCTGGCTCCAACGCAAAACTTCAGCGGCCAAGAACAACTGGGCTTTCATGTTCTCAAGTTCAGAGTGGAGAATCAAAGTTTTCTTTCAGCAGAAGTCAGAGGAAGCAGGCAAACTCACACTGGACATCTCCATGCTTTTTCAAAGCCAAGAGGCAAGGAAGCTCAGCCTGAGTGTGTGGGTCTTTCAAAGGAAAACATCAGTTAAGTACAGAGGATATGAACTCACAGACCCATAGAGTTCATGACCAGTGAGAGGTCTTACACTATTATAGACCTTGGAAACTTTACACTTCTCTCTAACTTGCAGTGTCTGCTATTTAAAATCACCCTTCCTTGAGCTCTCAGTATTCAGTTTTGTGAATGGTCCTCCACACTTCCAGTAGGTTCTTTCGTAAATGTGGTAAGATTAGCTTTGCCAGGTCAGGAGGATGGGAAGGCATTCATAGAGGCTTGTCAGTGATCACATTGCCCATGGCCAAGAACATTCATGGTGAGAAGATTTTAGTTTTTCCTCCTTTAGAATAAAGCCAAATTGTGTCACAATGCCTTGCCCATACATGTGTAACGTTTTCAAATACTAGGCAAAAGGACTGAGGAAACCAGATGAATGCTATTCATTTGCTTGGGAAGTATGTGCCTCGAGATACAGTAACAGCCTTGTTTGCCTAAGTGAAATGCCATTCACGTGATCACGGTGTGCAGTAGCAGAGGGGCCTGCCACAGAGCCAGAGCCTTCAACATTTAAACAAATCAGAATGGTAAGTTCCGAATCAAGTTGTTGTTTTTATTAGAGACAATGAGAAAGAGGAGAAAATTGAAGATGGGGAAAAAATGCCCATTTTTTAATGGAAAATTACCTTGTACCCCTTGCTGATTAGATAATATTTTCAGGAAGAATACTGTGAGAAAGTTAATAAATGCCAGTCATGATCAAAACAGAACATTAGAAAAAGAGGGAGGAGAGATCTGACTTTATTATGACAACACAGCAAAATCATTATGTCCAGGGTATGTCTTTTCTTATTAAGTTTAGTGAACCACAGAGATGTGCTCATGAATCAAGAATTCTCATGTGCATGTGCCACAGAATTGAATTAAAAACATGGAATATTCCACAAAATAATTAACCCTTGGGAAAAAAGATTACCATAACTTCTATAAATTACACACTATACTTGGGATGTAAATTTAATTAGTCAAGGACCAATAGATTTGTGCATATATTGTCTTTTTGTAGATGACATATTCTTTAGCAGATGTAGTGTACTGACTTAAGAAGGATAATTAAGTTGAAGGTTAACAATAATGGCTATTTTTTCTACACACATTAAAACACACTTCTACACATGACAACAAAAGAAGTAGTCATGAGTTTAGTAAGCATGAGCCCACCCATTGATAAGACAGCTTCAGCCGGGCGTGGTGGCACACGCCTTTAATCCCAGCACTCGGGAGGCAGAGGCAGTTGGATTTCTGAGTTCAAGGCTAGCCTGGTCTACACAGTGAGTTCCAGGACAGCCAGAGCTATACAGAGAAACCCTCTCTCGAAAAACCAAAAAAAAAAAAAAAAAAAAAAAAAAAAAAGAGACAGCTTCAGTGGTGCATATCCTGGGAGAAAATGGCTGTCCTACAGCTTCAACTCACAGCACAGTATCTTAAACTGTACCCTGCACCTATAGTTATTGAAGTCTGTAAGACTCTCACTCAAGGTCATTCTTTCTGTTCAGTGGATATGGTGGTTCTTTATAGTCAGAATAATAGCCACAGTTATACATTCTTATCCAGAAATGTCTCTCTTTATTTTAAAGTGAAGATCTTTTCCTTACTTGACGGAATGTCCATGTCATGATTTACTTCCCACTTATGACTCTAGAGCTTCAAGAATGCCTGCTACTACTTTAGTCTCCGTTTGGGAAGCAGCATGCCAGAAAGGCACACTTGACCACATTCGTTCTGTCTGGATAGCCTTGGTTTTCTTATTTTTCCTTATCTAAACCATCAAACATTATTTTTCAGTATCATTCATAGTTTGTAAATCATTACTTTTATAAAACTATGAAAAGCATATTCTATGATACATGTCTAGCCAGACATGCAGGAAAATGTTTTTTATCTTAGTATAAGTAAGAAGACGGAGCAAATTCATCTTTAAAGCACTAGTTTGGTTTAGTGCTTTTTAATATGTTTTAGAAGAGAGGTACCTCAGAAGCCCTGGGCACAGCAAGAATGCTGTGAACACCACTGTGTCTTTGAAGGAGAGAATAGTAGAGAGAACACAGCATCAGGAGGACAGAGTAACACAGTAGCTCAGGGAGAGTGTAAAACCTCAATATACACTTTATTCTCCATCACACATGCGCATACACACACAAACACAAACACACACACACACACACACACACACACACACACACACACACACACACACACATTTCACTTCACTTAAGGACCTGATGCCTCTGACTTACATAGGATAGTGCCCTCTGTTAATTGTCTCATGACAGCACCCACTATACTGAGCATAAAAATTTCCTAGGACTAAGTCTCAAATCCCGAGGTCTGATAATGGGCACTTACTGGACAGTGCCTCTGTGTCCCCAACTGCCAAGTGACCTTCCAGTGAAAGCCATCCCACAAACACTTCCTGAGGAAGGTTACGGATGGCTCCTTTATGTTTGGTCTTCAAAGAGAGTCAGTTGTAGAAATGTCCCCATGCAAGAGCATGTTCAAAAGCTGAGGCTCCTGAACACTGGGAACACATTGTCTAAAGAAAGCTGTGATCTTGTAGGAGCAATTTTCTTTGCCTTGACAGATTGGTAGGTTAGAGCCAAATGTGCAGGCTTGCTGCTGCCAAGGCCAAGGGCTTCTCATGTTTATCTTCTCATGCTTACCACGTACTCATCCCAGTTGGTTTGCACAGATGTTTCTTTTATCTTTGTGTGTTATCTGTTTTACAGAAATCAACTCAATTCATTTTTGAAACAAAGCAAAGCAGATCAGTAAACACAATGACATAGATAAGTATTAGAAAATGTGAGCGTTATGGCTCTTATGTTGAGGTTAGATGTACAAATAAGATTCCAAAATGGACTTCAAGAGGAAACATATTAAATATTTTTGAAGAAACATCTATGTCCTGAAAATACAACTGCATATATATATACAAATATACACATCTGTATATACATATACTCACAATACATACCATATATATATACATGTGCACACAAACACACACACACACACACACACACACACACACACTCAGATCATATGGAAAATTAAGACTAAAAGTTGTTGCTTCCAATTTATAAGTGAAATTTACCAGATGTTAGTTTTGAAACTAGTTACAGGGTTATATGGTACTTATTCTAGCCAAAACTGCTCTAAGAAGGCAAGAGCTTGGGACTTCCCATGTTGTTGTTTGTTGTTGTTCAAAATGATGTTTTAGGTTGAAAATCAAGCTGTAGGGAAGTCAGCAAGATATAGGATTAGAAGGAAGAGCCATGTCTGGCAAGTGTCTAAAAGTCTTGAGTGAAAGATATTCAGTAAGTGAAATAATCTATGCACGCCTTCACTTTGCTCTGTTGTGCAGCTTTTCCTGAGAAAAGTTATGGACCTGATTGTGTTCAACAGTGTTCCTGTGGCTCAGGAACATGTGTTCCAGTGACAGGAAGGTGCCACTGTCCACTTAGACTGATGGAAGCAAGGCATCAGCAAGATAACAAAGGCTGCTATGGTCAGGCTATGGTAGCATCCTTAAATTTACCCTAACTGTCCAGGCAATAGATATGCTGAACTTTGACCAGAAGCCTGGTGCCAGGAGTGTGGCACAATTTGCCACACTTACTTTTAAATAAGGCTTTAATCAGGTGGCAATGTATTTGCCTATTGTACTGTTGAGGCAATGGCCTCTTAAAAGGCTACAGAAATTGGATATAAAATTGAAAGTGGTTTATTTATTCATACTCTTGGCCAGGAGGGATAGTTGAGGTAACACTGGCAACATTTGGAAAACTTCAAAAACATTAGAGATGTCAAATGACAAGATGAAAGAACCCATCATCCTCTTCAACTTACAGAATCCAGCTGTGAGAAAAAAAAACAGGAGATAAAAAGGCAAAGATAGTCTGTGTTGAAAGCTAAAGACTTGCTTCTGTGAAATCTTAACATTGATTATTATCATAATTAAAATTACAAACAGAAGATTCATCAAATCAGTGAGGCAGTAGCTGCAGCAAGGGTGACTCTTAGCTATACCATCGGAACCAAATTTCCCCTTGCTGTGCTGGTAAAGACTGGGTGGACATACAGGGTGTGGGAGCATCCTTAAATTCTGCTGATCATCATATACTACAGAAAGAACATGAAAGAAACCAATATCATATGTGCTGCTTCATACAAGCACACTAGGACAGACTGGAATCTATGTATGATGGCTAAACAGACACATGTATGAACATAAATGCACACATAAACATACACACATATACATAAACACAAATTCATAGATACATATATATGTATCTTATAAGAGTTACCTTGGTCATGGTGTCTCTTCACAGAAATGAAACCCTAACTAACACAAACAGCTACTTTTTAAAGTAAAATGTTACTGGAAAAAGATATGTTTAAATCTTTTAAGTAACAAGTAAAAGATAAATTGAGCAACATATTAAATAATGAAAAACTGTAGTAGCTAGGCAATTAATAACATTGAATTCAGTTTAATTGGTACAAAGTTTAAAATAACTATGTACCTTAGGGCTATATGACACAGATAGATGTTGTAAGTTATAACAATGGAGAAGTTTTATCAAATGTGAGTGATGCACAAACTGAATGAGCAAAGTTAGAGTGTAAGCCTACCCACCTTCCTTCACTGAAGCCTATGGGGCAGAAAGTACCAATCTCTATCAACACATGTAGATTAAGCATTACAAGTCAAATATTTCAAGTGTTTCATTGCAAACTCTAGCATTTTGAATGCTGTAAATGAAAATAGATTAATTAAATTATATAACTAATGTTGGGAGAAAAGAGAACAAATAGAATTATCTTCATTCCATCATCATTAGTACTGGAATGCCAACAGGATAGACATTGTCATGTAATATAACAGCACATGCTTTTTGGAAACTTTCCCTAGATTATAAGGCCCCATTGATCAGTGACGACTCATTGACTTTTCTATCAGATACAGAAAATAAAGGACACAAAACATGACTCATATGTGAATCTAAAATCATAGGTTTCACAAGAGTGGTTATCAGAGGCTGAGGTGGTTGTAATTAGAGTGGAAACGGAATGGGGAAATGTTGGTCATAGGATAGATAGGATAGATAGTTACAGGTAGGTGTACGGAATCATTTTCAGGAGGTTTGCTGTGAAAAACATACAGTAGCTGCCATGTGCTATTGGCAAAAATGAGGATAGGTTTTAATTACATATCTCAAACATCCTGGTTTACACAGTATGTGACAAATTGTTTGGGTGAGTGGTTTTTCTTTGTGTGTTTGGGTGAGTGGTTTCTAGCTTTGTGTGTGTTTGTTTGTTTGCTTGTTGTTTTTTTCTCCTTGTAAATCCACCAATTTTTCCTGCTACCTGGAATTAAAACAAACAAACAAACAAAAGATATTTCAATACCTCTCCTAGTATTGAAATTGAAAGAAGGCTTGGTTAGTGTTTCAAATTGAGTCTTGACTTCTGACCTTCCTGGTTATCTAAATCTACACAAGGCTTCAGTCTGCAAGCTTCAGTTTTTCCAAGAGAAAATTAAAACCACTGTAACCCACATCACAGAGGTGTTTGGGAGCATTAAATGAGATAATCCATGTGTGAAATATCATTATGTAAAGACTCTATAAACTAGAGGTTATAAATGGTAGGTCCTTGGCCAAATCTAGCCACAAAAGTGTTTGAATTGGCTGCAGAATATGCCTTCCATGCTGTTATAAAATAATTTTAATTAGTTGCCAACTCTCAAAGATTGGGGGAATTTCATGTACTGTATGGATATTGAGCTTTCCTTAACATGTATTAGATGGCAGTCTGGGGCCATATTTTTATGGCAAAACTAACTAAATATGAGCATCCTCCTCATGCTATAAGGATTCTAATATCACATTGACGGTGCCTCCTATCACCCTATAATATTCCCCTGGCACGGATAGGAATGTCCTCATGCCCATTTCTCTGTACTCATTGGTACCTTAATTGCTGTTGGCACACGTTTGGTTACTATTCTCCTGGGCTGAACATTGAAGCACCAGAATATTAAGGAAAGCACTGCTCTTCCTGCCTCATTATCCACTTTTGAGAAATGATATAATGTATTATAAGTTACTTTTTCTATCGCTATAATAGAATAATCTGACCAAAGCAGCTTAAAGGAGGGAGCGTTTGTTTGAGCTCACAGTTTTAGGACACAGTCCTAAGAAAGCCATGATGGTAGGTGCTTCAGACAACTTGGTCACACTATATCTGTAGTCAAGAAGCCGAGAAGACTGAATGCTATTGCTCAAGAAAATGGTGCCATCCTAATCAATTAGCCCAATCAATGTAGTCCCTGACAGGCATGTGCAGGAGCTAACCTAAACTAAAGAATCCTAGATAGTCCTTAGGGCTTGCCTCCTGGATCCTTTCAGATCCCTCTGAAGTTGACAATCAACACTAACCATCTCTCTCTGATCTGAATTACTGATGACTGGCCCACAGTGTCCTGGGCACACAGAGCCAGCCTAGTAAAATACTGTTGGAGAGACTGGGAAATGAGTGAGCCCAGGGCAGTGTGGAACCTAACAGACAGACCTAGGTGGCCCTTTATCTTAACTTTTGTTCTCTTCATATGGAAACTATCTCAAAGGAGAAAAAACATTGTTGACCCATGATATATTCATTTAATGTAACATTTCAAAATATTTTCCTTTACGTTTCCAGACAAGATATAGCACCAACTGTGAACTCAAGTGTATCCATAAAAATGGTGGACATTGCAACCCTGAGGATAGAAGCTGAAGCTGTGGCCTTGGGTAGGATGGGGTTTACTGGGATAAAGGTAAATTGCTGGTCCCTTTAGCCCTCACACAGTACACTTCAGAGCTCGCTGTGATGGGGCAATGAGTAGAATCCTGTGAAAAGGTTATTTTCCAATAACTTGTTAATAATTGCAATCACATTTCCAATAAAATTATACAAATATTGATCATTACCTAGTTTTTGGAACATCACGGAAAAACTCTGAAGTCTCTTAAGAAACTGAAATATTATCAATGGGAATAAATTCCCCTAAGATTCAATTCTATTTTTTACCCTAAAGCCCAAAGTCATTGTGGACATCAAGTCAGATGAGCTTCAAGATTCTAAGCAGGGGGCTGAGGAAACCCACACATACTAAGGACTTGACAAATGGTCAGAACATGCCAATCTTTGGGAGATAAGCCGGTTTGTGTCCTGGAGCTGCTGGCTCATGCCATTAATCTGAGCACTATGGAGACTGAAGAGCAGCTGGGATTCAGGTCTAGCCTTGGCTACAAGCAAAACAGGAACTATGAAATGGCTAAGTCCTTTATTATTTGCGTTTTAAGGGGTTTTCTTGTTATTGCTTATTTGTTCTTCCAAATTCATGTTCTAATCGGTTCTCCACGGAAAACATATTTCATTTTTTTGCCTTATTGTACTTTCTGTTTACTTCAGGGAGAATTGCATTGCTAGGTTAACTTGTTATATTCAAGAACAACAGAGTCCATCTTTTGTGATACACTTTACTCTTTAACAACTAAGATGATAGCTTCAACATTTACATTAAGTTATTCAAATCAAGGAGCAAACAATTAATTTGCAGTATCTGTCTATATTTTACTGAATTTATTACAAGATTTTTTCCTAATCTATAAAGTTAACAATATGAACCTTCTCTGTAGCCTAATAGCATATGTGATATAATATTAATGAATTTCTAATAGTGAGTCACCTTACATTCTAAGAATACAGTGTGACCATGATTAGCTATTTCAAAAGTGCTATTGGATTCTATATAGTTACGTATTTTATGATTTTGGCATTAGTATCCAAGAAGGAAATGGAGTTGCTTTTATGCAAACATTTCTGGGTTTTAAAAATGATATTTCATGCACCCAATAAGTAGTATTTGAAATGTTCCTTCCTCTTTCAAAGTTTTGAAACACTCTAAGTCTATATAGTGAACTGAAGTTTGTAGACTCCCTATGAACTTGTGAATAGTGAGTTCTTTTTCTTTCCATTTTACTCTTATTCAAATGCAAGGGCTGTTTCACCTCACTTGCTTATTAGGTTTCCTACATCAAGTTAGGATGGTTTTGGTATGTTGTTCTCTATAGCGTTTTCCATTTCATTTCATTTTGAAATTTCATTGATATTAAAGTTTTCATAATTGCAAATTGGATGGTCTTTTTCTTCACCTTTTAAAAACATTTTAGTGTGTGTGGTGGGGTGTGTGGTGGGATGTTTTGCCTGCATGTATGTCTGTGCACTGGACAGTAGAAGAGGGAATTGGATCCCCTATTACTCGAGTTACAGATGGTTTGAGCTGCCATGTAGCTCCCATCTGATCCTAAATCCTCTACAAGAGCAGTCCTTCTTGTTAACCACTACGCCATCTCTTTAATGTTCTTAAGGCATTTTTGCCAATTGCTGGCTCAACAACCCCAGTTTCATTTGAAGGCACAGCAGTCAGAGAGATGCCCATGAACCAGCTATGGGTCTGTCAAAGCAAGGATACTCTTTTTCCCAGATGACTTTCTATATTACTAGATGAAGTTGCTGCTTATAGTCCATATTAGCCATTACTTGACCCTGAAAGATCTGCCTTTACCTTCTCTTTCAATTTTTTTTCTCATATTGCTGCTATTCAATATTTTCAGCCAGCATTGTAAAAAAGGAAACATAGACAATGACTTGGCACCTGAAAATCCTGACAGGCAGTGTCACTCATAGATTAGCATATGAGACTCTAGACTCTAGAATTTGTCCTTGACAGCCTATTCCTGCCAGCTTTACCATCTGCATTGTGGTGTTAATAAATTTTTGTCATGAGGACTAAATAAGAAAGCATGTGTAAGCACTGAGAGCGGAGGTGAACTGCAAAATCTTGGTGGATATCATTTAATTAGAATGCAAAGGTTTTTCTCAGAGTGTCTAAAATGATATTGACCATGGTCCTAGTAGTTCAGCCTTAAAAGGAATGAATATCAGCAGGAATTGGGGGATTCAGACTCTAGTAACCAATCCGATGTTTTATGGCTGAGAATGAAAAAATCAGACATTTTGTGTTCTTTGTTTGCTTCCTTGGTTTTGTTTTCAAACTTGAAATGGGAAGAGGGGAAAAAGTATTTTTTTTTAGAACCCATGACTTTTACATTATAGGGTTATTAAGGAGTCCTTTAGGTTAAAAAAAAAAATTCACCAAGATGAAATAACCAAGAAGTGTGGGCATATTTCTGTTCATCAGGAAAAAGGCATTGGCATAGGTGTTCAGGTGGGTTGGTAGAGTGATAAGCCAGAGTCTTAGTTACTGTCCTGTTGCTGGTCTATGTACTCTCAGGAAAGCGGCCTGAGGGAGGCTTGTTTTGGCAGACCTTTGACCTTGTGGCCATTGTGTTGGGAAAGAGTGGTTCACTCTAACTGGAGAGCCCCTCAGGCGGTAGGAGCTGTGGAGAGGTAGAACAAGGACAGGAACTGGGGCCATGATACAAGCCCTCTAGACCTGTCTCTGGGGATGTACTTCCTCTAGCAAGGCTCCACTTCCTACAGGTGCTGTTGTGACCCTGAAGAGTACCACTGTCTAGGAAGCAAGTGTTAATTTGAATGAGGTTTTGATAGGGAAGAGTTCCCATTCAAATCACACTACCTAGGATTTGAAAATTAACCAGACTAGGGGCAGAATAGAGGTTCACAAACAAAACAACACTCAGGGATAACAGCTCACTGTAACTGTGACTGAAATATTAAAGATGAGGACATAAAATATGTGTCTAAATTTCAAGACTGGGAAACTTGAAAACAAATACAAAGTTGTCTTAGTTAGGGTTTTACTGCTGTGAACAGACACCACGACCAAAGTAACTCTTATAAGAACAACATTTAATTGGGGTTGCCTTACAGGTTCAGAGGTTCAGTCCAGTACCATCAAGGCAGGAGCATGGTAGCATCTAGGTAGGCATGGTGTGGGCAGAGCTGAGAGTTCTACATCTTCATCTGAAGGTTGCTAGTGGAAGACTCCCTTCCAGGCAGCTAAGACTAAAGTATTCAAGCTCAAGCCCACAGTAGCACACTTCCTCCAACAAGGCCACACCTCCAAAATGTGCCACTCCCTGAACCAAACAAATTCAAATCATGACCAAAGTCATTTAGCAAAATGGAAATACCTACCAATGCAACTATTATTCCTTAGTGTGTATGTGTGTGTGTGTATGCATATACATACATTCTTTCTCTAACATACATAATAACTAAGATAGAAATTCAACCACAGTTATTTTTACTTAACAGTTACAATGAGATCACTAAAGGGAACATATACATTGTTTAATTTCTTCTGTATTTCCTGGTTTTCCACTGCCCCAGAGATGTTCTAAGATTATTCTAAGTAACTCCACATACTTTCGAAAAGTTCCACATATGTTAAAATACTTTACCCTGTATGACTAGAAAGAAAGTGGGAAAGAAAGATGGGGGAAAGTTAAGGGAAATATAAATACATTCCAGGTGAGTAAATGTCATACAATAGATGAGGAGCAACTACATGACAGAGAAAACTCAAGGAAGGAAGGAAGGAAGGAAGGAAGGAAGGAAGGAAGGAAGGAAGGAAGGAAGGAAGGAAGGAAGGAAGGAAGGAAGGGAAGGAAGTCAAGTATAGCTCCTGATACTACAATGTGAGCATCTCTATAGGAAGATGAATTCATTCTAAATAGAAGTGCATTGGATTTGTATACACAGCCCAAGGAGGCAAAACAAGTATTTCCTCAAATGTTCAGCCACAAAAAAATATTTACCTTCCCCAAACCTGGAGGTAAGACATAGTGTTCTGGACATACTAAGATAATTGTATTTTCTACTTGAGGGGAAATCCAAGGAAATACTTCAAAGACTAAATCCCACTGACTGTAAACCCTAACATCCTCATAAAATGCCAACCTACTGTTTATATATGTTTTATGTATATATAATGTCTTCAGCATTTCTCTTTTCCCTTCTTTTTCTTTCTCTCCTGTTTCCTTGCTGCTCAGACCCTGAGAGTCCCCTCACAGAACTTCAAATAAAAGGCCATGAAAATCACTTTTCATACACAGTTCCTTATTTGTTTAAAAATTTAATTCAATATTAGTATCACTAGATTTAGCTGGAGGCAGATGTTTAAAGATTGCTATTTAGGTTTTAAATGTCTTAATTTCTGTCTTTTTTGTGTGTGATGGTGTAATTGAGAGGAGAAAGTGCTTACCTTGGCTTATAGTCTAAAGGGGATGCTGTCTATCCCAGCTGGGATTTGAGATGAGGCCATCAAGGAGCAGGAGGCTGGCTGCTCACATTGCGTCTACACTCAGGAAGCACAGAGTGAACAGAAAGTGGAACCAGGAGATAAAGCCTCAAGGCCTGACACAGTGTGCTTCCAGTAGGCTCCCCCTCCTAAAGATTCCACAAAATCCTCAACAGTAGGACCAGCTTTAGACCAAGTATCAAATATGTGAGCTTATTGGGTATAGGGGACTTGCAGCACCATCTTTGGCCAACTATAGTACATCAAAGCAAAATGACCTTATGAAAATATTTCAGATCTTCTCATGGGATTTACTAGTTTCAGACAACTACCATCATCAACCCATTTGTGATTAATCTCTTTTTTGATTTCCCATACACCCGTTTCTTTCATTTTTGTCTAGTTTTTAGGCTTGATAAATACATGAACTAGCATATATCCTTTAATTTTTTCTTTTCACTTTGTTTTTGAAGTTAAAGATAACATTTTGACATTTCAATCTTCTAGAATTTTCTTCTGAATTTCATGGTTTCAATTGTGTTCACATCTGTGACTGCCAGAACAGAGTCAGTTGTAACTTAGTAAGTGAACAGTGTGCTTGCCCATCAGGTTTCTATGGCAACTCTTGTGAACAAGGTAAAGCCAGGGTGTTTTAAAGCACACATGTCTATGAGAATTCTCTGTGAGCATGGAGTCTTCTGATCTATTCATAAACATGAAGAAACCTAAGTCAGAATTTGTCACTTAAGCTCTCAATTTATATACATTATACCAGAAGGAATATATTCAGGGTCTGGTATAATCAGACTCTTCTATTGTTCATACTATTTGGTCAAAAATATTGTTCTCTCATGAAATTGCTTAATATCTCAAAATGAAAGCTGTACGCTAATATAAGCAAGGATTGCACCTCTGAGCAAGAATAAATATTTCATGAAATGTCTAGTACAAGACTGTGACATAAATGCCTGGCTTTGTGGTGTTGAAACAGATCAGAGGAGATCATGTAAATATTTAAAGACAGGGATCGGACATTTATTGCTACAGTAACCGCAGCTATGAATGTGTATGAAACATGAAAGTGAAAATAAGGGCTAATCAGCTTGATATAAAATATTACAAAGTCTTAAAAAGACTGGGCCAGTGAAAATGTTCCCAGATATTTGTGAGCATCTCTGTGCTCACTTGCAATACAGACTTCTGTGTAGTGTTATAACAGCCATGGTGAGGGTGACAGGGACATTACAGGGATAGTGGTCACTTAGTTCTATAGGAGGAATCAAAATTCCTGTATATGAACTTTTCAAATAGTCATGCTGTATTTTAAAATATCACTACATCTTACCATATTTTATCATTTGTTCATATTTTATTCAAGTATTATTTGATGGCTCAATAAGATAGAAACTACTATGGATATTTCTGTGTTAAATTCTAGAAATACAGTGGAAGACATGGTACATGCACTGTTCTAGAGAGGAAAACAATACATTACATGTTAATAGAAATACTAAGAGTTGTACACATGATCTGATTCCTTAGAAATTTTATAAGAAATTTACTTACATTCTAGAAAATTATAAACTATTGTCAGAATAATTAAGGGTTGAAAAATGTGTGTCTAATTAGCCAGGCAGTGATCCTTACTTCTGAGAATTCCCAATATGTCCTCTCCTTCTGACCAGAAAACCTCCATTTGATCACTTTGTCATCTTTATTTGAATCTTGAAAAAAATATCTGTTTAATCTGAATTCACATAGTCCCTTGGATGTTCAGATGTTTGATCTTTACCAAACCTGAGGTCAATACAGAATATTCTATTGTCCATTTAGGAGGGTATCTAAAGAACTCTTGCATTCATAATAATACAAGAGGCTAATATTTCTAATATTTCAGTATTTAACATCCCCTGAATGTCCACCTGGAATGTTTGGGGATAATTGCCATCAACGTTATGACTATGAAGGAGAAAGTTCTTGCCACCCAATCACAGAAAAATACCTCTGCACCTGCCCCCCCCCCCCCCCCCCCCACAGAAGACAGGAGCCAGATGTGAAACAGGTGTGACCAAAGGACAAAAAGACCCAAAGTGATCTACAGACACCTCACTGCTAAAGATGTCACTCTATAAAGGAAAACCCAAGGTGATCTACAAACACTTCACTGCTAAAGATGTCATTCTATAAAGGAAAATCCAAGGTGATCTACAGACACCTCACTGCTAAAAGTGTCACTCTATAAAGGAAAATCCAAGGTGATCTACAGACACCTCACTGCTAAAAGTGTCACTATAAAGGAAAATTGCACAGGACTGCTTCCATTTGTCTTCAGTTTGAGGAATCACAGTTTGTAGCCATTACACCATAGATATTCCATACCAATACCTTGCTTAACAAAATTCCTCAAAGAAACACATTGAGCATTAAGGTAATTCCAAAAAGTATTAGACTAAAAATAGACTATATCATAATCCAGGTAGTATTCTTAATATCCAAGATCCCATAAAAATCTTCAAAATTTAATATTTATACTTTATTTTCCTTCCCATTTACAGAGAGAATGAAATAGAATATGAAGCTCTGATGATTTTACAACTGTCCAAAGTAGACAGAAGAGTGGATCCAGTCAGGTGGTGACTAATCCCCACAGTGTGACTTGATGTTTGCTTGCTAGATCAAAAAGTTTGAAATCATTCATCTCAGACTCAGGACACCGAGCCTGCCTCAGATAAGACTCCACAGAGAGTGTTTAATCTCAGAATGACTTTGCTTATCTCCAAAAGAATAGGATTGAATTACCTGCTGTCTAGATCCCTTCCTGCAATAGTTGTCTATGAACTTGGTCTTGGTAGTGCTGAGAAAGCCACACTAGCCTCCCGGGTTTGAGAAGATTTCTGTTCCCCCAACATCACTCCACAATCCAGCTATCTTCTGAGCAATATCAATGTCAGTGGCTTACTTGGAATACAAGACAGGATTCTAAAAGCATTGCCTTCATTTAACTCATACTGTGGCCCCAAGGAGTTGTTTGTGTTCCAACTCCTGTTTGATAAAGTAGAAAACTGAGGACCTGAGCTCATAGAGAATAGATAGATGGATAGATAGATAGATAATAGATAGATAGATAGATAGATAGATAGATAGATAGATAGATAGATAGATGATAGATGTCTGACACCTTGATATATGTGTATATGTATATATCTCTATCTCTATCTCTATATCTATATATATACTCACACACACATATATGCATGCATGCTTAGGATAGATTCTGGTATACAATAGATAACACCAACAAGTATTTGGTGAAAGAGTTCTTGCTGTTTTGGAGACATGGTGGATAGGCCAGCTGTACCCTGTCATATCCGAAATTATTCTATCAGAACAAATATCTATGAATCTATGATACATATGTCACCCATGGAATGGTCACTAAAAGAGGCATGCCTGTAGCATTTGTGACCCCACCTGCATATGAGCGAAAGCACTAATGTTAATGTCCAGTGAATGCCCATTACGAGCTGTGCATAAGTTACCTTACTTCTATCTCCTTCCTCATACTATAGAGTGGGAAGATGAAACCTTTAAAGCGTAATGGAGGTCAATTATTTGTCCCCATCGTATAGCAAGTAAACAGCATACTGGAGACAGTCTGGGTACAGAGACAGAGATTTGGGTGTTTCATGCTGGCATCTCCTTTTTCGGATCTTTTTATGTTGCATTTCTCTTGATGAAAACCTTTGAAGAATTGATTTTACTTGTCTATATCCATCAAAAGACACAAGCATCATAAAATTCATGCAACTGCTCAACTTAACTTAAAAACTACCTGTTCCAACTTGCATAATACCATTACATCCTCTGTGCTCAGTGGTATTATTCGCTACCATATTGGATCCTATAACAGAAAATGCCCACCACTGCAAAAGTTTCTAATACATGGCACTTGCAATGGTTTAAAAGTAGCCTGCAGAGCCATAAAGATGGCTTAGTTGGTAAAAAGCACTTGTAGTACCAGTCTGACAACCTAATATCTATTCCCGGATGCAAGTAAAAATACAGATACCAAGTGTGTATCTGCAATCCCAACACTCTAACAGGAAATGGGAAGTAGACAATGGAGAATCACCTCGAAGCTTGGGGCCAGCTAATCTGACCTTAAAGTGTCACAAACAACAAGATGAAGTGCAAAGGCAAAGACCAATTCTTAAAAGTTCTCCTGTGACCTTCACACATGCTGTGGGCCACCCTTAAACATGAAAATACACACAGCCAGTGAGAATAATAACAGGACAAGAAAGATGGCACAGTGGGTAAAGGCAATTGCTGTCAATCCTCACAAGTTGGGTTTGGTTCCTAGTCCTACAGAGTGGAAGGTGAGGACTAACTCTGTTCAGTTCATCTCTGATCTTAAGCCACTCATCTCCTGTCCCCCAAACACACACAGGCAACATTCGCATACAGGGAGGAGGGAGTATAAATAAATTAAAATGTAATCTAAAAAATAATACTAAGTACTTAACCATGAGAACTTGTGGTAGTTAGGACTCAAGGTATCGGCCCACAGTGCTTTCTGTGGCCTAAGCACTGTGAGACACTCAGAGCTGCTTGCCACGTATGATAAATTGATGACAAGACATCAATGAGTCAGATTTGGTACTGTATCTATTCTCCACAGGAACCTCGAGAGTCCTTCTTGCCTGGTACTCTTGGGGCACCCAGCCTGTGCAGATGTACTACAGGGTCTTTTATTTGCATTTTTATTTTCAATTAGTTACAGTTCATCTACAATATTAACTGTGAGCAGCTGTGTCTATGCTGTCGCCATAAAGATAAAAGGCCTCGTTTTAACTTAACTCTGGTAAAGGACCTATTAAACAGCCATACTATTAATTCATAAAAGAATGTAACAACTTTTATTGGGTCATTCACCCCTCCTCTTGGTAAATTAACATTTGCAGACATTCAAACAGATGGCTTAAATATACACAGTTATTAACATGAAAATGTGGTATTTTTATAAATTAAAATCAGATTCTCCACTTCTCAGAAGAGATCCTAATTAATAACTCTTTTGAGCAAGAAGAAAAAAAAAATGTGGTCTTACCACCCAACTACATAACCTTGCAAGACTTTGGGTAGACTAGTGTGTTGGGCTCACTTTGGAATGATGTGGGTTTGTTTGTTTATTTGTTTGTTTGTTTTATGTTCCATAGAGCCTAAAATTTAGAGAACAAACTCATCTTTATTAATCTTCATTACATCTACTTATTTTTTGTGTATGCATGCACGAGCATTGTGATGGTATAGTGGGCATGCATATTGAGATCAAAGAACAACGTTCAGGAGTTGTGAGGCTCACACAGAGGTAATCGGACTCAGCAACAGGAACCTTTAGGATCTCAGCCCTCTCATGGACCTCAAATGCATCTGTAAGCAGCATTTATTTGCACTGCTGGCCTAGTGTCCTCCTGAAAGAATACTTTACTCCTTCGGTTTAATGAGGAGCCATCAGCCAAACAGTTACTTCAAGAGTTCCTCTATATTCCTATTTCATATTTAAAATCTAGTAGAGCAAGGCAAGAAAGCTACTGTGCGTTTTCATCTGCTTTCATAATACAAGTAAAAAGAAATCAAAATGAAGAGTAGTAACCCCCCACCTTCCAGGAAGAACTTGTAAAGGGTCTAGGAGATGGCTCATAGAGTACGCAAGTACGTTTGCACAAGCCTGAAGATTTGAGGTAGATCCCCAGTACCTACACAGGGTGGAAGTGTGACCATCAAGTGGCCATCTAACCATGACAGGCTGACTATGGCACATGGACAACCACATTACACACATATAATTCACCTGTACAAACACACACACACACACACACACACACACACACACACACGCACACACAATAATGAATAAAATAAAGGATAATTTATGAGGGACCAATTGTTAACCTACTGTGGGAGAGATTGGAGCAATAAAAACATATTAAAGAAAAATATCCCCACAGACTCAAAATTCTCTCTAGCCACATCTTCATGTGTTAGTTGGTAGTTCCACGTTTTCCCACTTTCTAGATTTCAGCTCCTTATTTAAGCTTTCTGGATATGCTCAATGTTTTTGCTTTCACATAGCTAGGTGAAGGCAAAAAGGAGCCTTAGATGAGCAAAAACGCAGCTCTGTCACTTTGCAGGCATAGGATAGTTAGAAACAGTCACGGACCACAGCAAACCCGTTCATTTCTCTCCAGGAAGGGAGCGCTTCTCTCACAGTCCTGCCCATATTATAGGTATTTGCTGAAAGCAAATGAGGTAATGTGCTAACAACCTGCTTTTAAAAATTGTTTCTTTTATATTTTGAGATTATAATGTAATTACATTATTTCCCACTTCAATCCCTCCCTCCAATCCTTCCCAGATACCAAACGACTCTTTCAAATTCCCACTTTTATTCTGCAGACCAGGGAGACTGCTATAATAACGAAGTTAGGGTCTCTAGCACTTAAATACCTCTAAGTTGTGTTCTGCTTTAGGGAGCATGAATCTGTTTTCTTTCATGGGCTGAGCAGCGTTTTCTCCTTGCCCTCAGTCCTGTAGAAAAATGGATGTGTTCAGTCTGTGCTAATTCTCTCCTGGACAACAGACTAAGAGCCCACAATTGGCTGCTTTGCTTTAAGTCTTTTCTTTTAAATAGATTTTGTAACACCCACCGCCCCAACACCCCCAACTATGCTACTCTTGGTGGGCACAATACAATTCAACTTACAGATTCTTTGCGTCCTTTAGCACGTACACAACACCAGACACACTGGGGATGTATGGCCCCTTTGACATATTTTAAGAGACAAGAGTCGAATATAAAGCCATTTCGCTTTCAACAACACAAGCACACAAAATCATGTTTTTAACCTAAAGAAAAACCTCCCACATTGTACATTTCGGGGTGAGCGCTGGCTTTTTCTGACCCCCAGGCAGCTAATCCATTTCTGTGTCCCGCCCAATGCGACTGCCGTAAATGTTATGGAGTAATCAGTTTCTGAGAAGGCACTGCAGAAATGGAAGTTGCTATCCTCACTTTCCTCTTTCCAATTTTCTCAATAACTTCCTCCTCGCTCCCCACACTCCCGTTTTCCACCAAGGGACTTTTCTTGCTTTCATTATATAACATGCTAGAATAGGGGAAAGATGCCATAGAAGAAAACAGAATTTTTCTCCTAGATTCTCATTATCTCGTTCAGTTCCAAGACTTAATAGTATATTTGGGAGAATGCTTGAGTTGTTTTGGTTTTTCCTTCTTCCCCTACAGAACGTAAGGAGGGCCACTACCTGACTGCCTCTTGCTGTGTTAACCCCCAAAGGGAGCTTGCTGTAACCCTGTTGATGGCAGCTGTACCTGTCCCAGGAGGAGAATGGGCCCAGTCTGTGAGAAGAATGGCTTGGCTCCTCGTCAGCCAAAGACCCACAGCTCCTCAGAAGGTGAATCAAATTTCGGTGCAGCTCCTCTTGGCTTATCATCTTAACTCAGACGGGGAAAGAAACCCTCCCCATTCCATCCCATGAGTATCAGGAATTGAGAAGGTGACACTCGGGTTTATCACCTGCATGCCCAATTCTCCTCCAGCCCACCCTTGTGAACTTCCTTTTCCCAAAGCGCGCACTCAAAAAAGAGTGTTTGTTCAGAATCTGAAGCAGAGTAACATTTGAGCTAATAAAAGGAGCTTTGTAGAAAATATATGTGCAGGAGGTATTTGAACTTGGAAGGAATAACTGCTTCGTAGCACAGGCTGGGCTGCGTTGAAATATTCACACCTATTCACCGAAAACCTCAGTACCCGTAAGTAGCTGGATACTCTTTAGAAATGGTTAGAATTTCATCTATTTATTTTCAGAATCTACTTCCCAGTAACGCTGCTGCAGACTTTAAATATATTGTATTTTGGAAATGGCTTTTAACGTGAGAAAATATTAAAACTTTAGCATCAGGGAAAAGGCTCGGAATAAAAACACGACATGTAAGAGAACAATGAGTCAGGGGAATAGTGATGATTTTTGTTTCTAGCCAGCATGCAGGGAAAATATGGGCAGAGCTGAGAGAGGCCAAGCTGTAGCTAACTCTGTGGATGCTCCACTTCCCATAATTCAGGAATGGGTTGAAATAACCTTAAAAGTCAAATTACTCATCATTTCAAACATCTCATAGTCATAAATGGAGATGGATCAATTTTGTTTTGGCTCTCAAGGATTTTATATAAGTAGTCTTTTGTTTACAGATTTCTGGCTAGTTCATATTAGCAAATAATAACTTCATTGACCAAAAATGTTGTTCACTTTGCCTGAGCATTTCAGAATAAAAACAGAGACTATGGAAAGTATATGACTAGCCTTTATTTATATAAAACAACTAGAGTGGCTTTTAAAAATCAAAACTGCTTTTGGATAAAATTGTTGGAAAGATTTATGAAAAGAACTTGATGTTGTAAATTCAACAGAGTAGTTAGCTTGTGTTGAAGTTAAGCCCTAGTTCTTCCTCCTATCCCCACGCTCCCATAAATAAGACTCAGACTCAAAATATACTTACAAATATGTGGCCATGTAGCTAGGCTCTTCTCTTCTAACTTAGAACTTAAGATAACCCATTTATTTTAATCTACATTCTGCCACATGTCTGATTACCCGTGTTTAAGTACCATGTGTCCTCATTACATCTTTGCAGAGAATCTCCTGCCTGGCTCTATCCCAAAATTCCCTTCACCTCCTGGATGTTCCACATCTATTTCCTGCCTAAGCCATAGGCCACAGGCTTTTTAATTGACAGATGAGGCATCCATACAATACACAGGATGTTCTCTCCACAATTTTCCCTTTCACTACAATAAATAAAAGGCACTTTTTCTTTCAAATATGAGTTGAAAATTATTATAACAATTATGAAATTATAATGTATGATATATATATACATATATATACATACATACACACACGTAATGTTGTAACAAAATTAATTTTTAATTTTGTATACAATTTTTGTATACAAAGATTTATACCAATGAAAAAATTTAAACCAGTATCAATATACAAAATTCTGTGCCAATATAGCAAAATATAACTACAATTTTGCAACAAAAATACAAAGATCTCTACCAATGTAAGATTATGCTACAAAATGTTTTGGGTATTTTTTTTGTTTGTTTGTTTGTTTAAGAGTAAATTCAGTAATGCACCCCTATTTGTCTAATGCATTATAATATTTCTGTATCTCCCCCTTTTCTTTCTAAAGTCCTCTCTTTTAACTAAGAACTAAGAAAGATAAAAGGATGAAGAGGAAAGGAAAAATAGAAATTCCTGAGTCTAAGCTCCCTGTTTCGTTTCCTCCTTGTCCATGACCTTAATTACTTGTAAACATCCCTGAAATGACAATGTATCTATAACTCATAAATGACAAAAACCACCCACCCCAACTTAACAAACTGGGATAACAGTCTTATGATAATTGCTTCCAGCTGAATTGGGACAAAGAGTTCCTTTGGGGGGAGCCAAAAGGAAATTGGAAAGATGGTTAAGCCAAATGAAAGCTACCTGGTATTATTTGTTGTCCAGTCTTTATGTGTTGAGAAAGTTCAGGAATTAAGTGATGTCCTGACTTGAACAATGGGAAAAGCTGGATGAGCCAAGGTCGTCTGGGATTAGCAGTCCTTTCTGAGACTGGTCTATAAGCTGTCTCTGGAAACAGTATCAGTTTGAGGCAGGATGGATCAGGGAACTGGAACAGCAGGTTTCAAATGCCCAGCATCCTCACTGGTGAAATCTGTCAGGATTGCTCTCCTGGTTTTCCATTGTACAATATACAGACCTAACAAACAACCCATAGTTCTATAAAGATATTTGTATGGAATATGCTGCTGAGATCTTTAGGGGGCCTCCCTCTAGCAAAGCTGATCCTTATTACTTTGGAAGGAGTCCAGAGACTTTTTTTTCCTTCCTGTTAAGACAAACATAGAGCATCTCAGGTCCCTCCCTCCCTCTACCTCCTGTGATTATTTTGTTCCTCCTTCTATATAGGATTGAAGCATTCACACTTCGGTTTTTCTTCTTCTTAAGCACCACATGGTTTATGCATTGTATCATGAGTATTCTGAGCTTTCAAAAGGCAGCAGCAGGGATTAGAAAATGGCTGAGACCATCCAGACCAGAGTATGGGTCATCAAGTTCCACTTAAATGCAAGCTAAGCATGGTGGTGCATATAATTCCAGCACAAGGTGGAAATGGGGATCCCTGGATCAAACCAGCTAGCTATACAAGCCTTATCAGTGAGATCTGGTTCAACTGAGAGACCCTGTCTCAAAGAATAATATGGAGAGCACTCAAGACTCCCAGTGTTAAGCCAGGCCATCACATGGACACCATATAAACAAACATGTGCACGTGCTCCTGTGGACACTCACATACACTTTGGCATGCACACATACATACCCCCCCCCAACACACACACACATACAATTAATGTTTGTCTTTTTCTTAAATCAGTAGTGTAAAGACCCGGGTTAATATCCCTCTCCCTATCAGGACTCTCAATTTCATCATTTGTTAAAAAGACAGTGACTATAAAAGAGGAAAAGGGCATAGAATTGGATTTGTTGTCCTTACTTACGATATCCTCTCCACGGAGAGGGAAGACAAACTCTGAACTTGATAGGGAAAAACAATGAGATTTCTTTCTGCTTATACTTGTTAATACACTGCCCATTTCTTTGTAAATGAGAAACCACTAGCAAAATGTTCTGGACAAGTGTCAGATGCTCATCTCCATCTATACCCATTCCACCTCACAAACCTAAATAAATAAATAAACAAACAAACAAACAAATAATAAGATTACGGGGGTAAACTAAACTCCTAGCATAACCATGTGTGGCTCCCTTTTGCTGCTGCTGCTGTTTGGATACAGTGTCTCACTTTGCATCTCTGGTGGTCCTGGAGCTCACTCTATAGACCAGGCTAGCCCTGCCTCTTGAGTGCTGGGTGTAAAGGCACGTGCCATCACATCCGGCATGCATGACTCTTTAGACCAATTGAGTTTCACGTTCCTCCTTACTATACCAGTTAGCAAGAACTTATGCAAGTTACCATAGCTTCCCTTCTTTGTAAAAATTTATGAGTTGCTCTGTTCACATTAAAAATAAAAGCAGTAAAAAAAAAAAAAAGGTTGAAATCAAAACGTTTCCAGTGTACTTTTAGTTAACCTGAAAAAAAAGATCTGTTTTTTTTTTTTAAGTAGTAAGGTTTTGGTCACTATGGCAAATACTAAGATGATAAATTTAAGATGAAAAAATGTTCAATTTTTTTTGTTTAGGCTTTACTGTTGCAACAAACCTGATGGGCCTATTGGTTTTAGGCCTTTAATGGAGTTCTGCTTATTATTGGCTTTGCAAACCTGCTTATTTTGGCCAGGATGGGAAAGTTAGGGAATGAAAGGGCTTAAGGTCCCTCCACCCTCTTCAACAGGGTCAGTTCCAGGCATGACTTGAAGATTAGTTATAGGCTGCATCTTAACCCTTAACTGCCTCCCAAAAGTACCATCATGGCTTCAAATTCTTAACACTGTCAGCTCTGAGACCAGTTAAAACGATACCCTACAAATTAATAGACAGTAGTTTACCTTGTCCCCCCTGAAAGCCATATGTGTGTTCCTTTAGAGGATACAGTTCAACTCTGAAAATTATCACGATCAAGATATCACAGATGGACTGATAATCAATCAATGTGATTCCTATGAAAAGTCATAGTCTAAAGTGTAGAGAACCTAATTTTCTTATAAACAACTTCAAGAGAATTAATGTGAGTGCATGCATGCATATGTGAGTATGTATGTGTATGAATTAAGAATATATTCTACTGAAACTTGTTCACTTTCACAGTATATGGACTTACCTGATATTTAACAACTTTAAAAGCCATACAAGGTACTAGAAAGATAGCTCAAGGGTTAAGAGCACAAACTGCTCTTGTGAAGGACCAGAGTTCAATTCTTTGCACTAAGTAAGGTGGCTAAGAACTGCCTATAATTCCAGGTGCAGGGGATCTGATGTTCCTGGCATCTGCCAGCACCTGCACTCATATGCACCTACCCTCCCCCAACATATATACATACACATGTTTTTAAATAACTTCAATCTTTTAAATAACTTCATACAGTTCAAGGGAACTGTTGTTTGCCTACCAGGTTGTAATTTCTTCAATGCTATTAAAAAAGGAAATCTAGTTATTGTTTAAAGTGGCCTATACTTTAGTAGGTATGTTCTCCTTAAGCTAAGGTTCAATGTAAAATGAGAATCTTTGTCATTGGAATAAGTTATGTATTTCCATCTTCTGTTTTTCTTCACTGTATAACCTGTCCTTTGAATACAGAAAAACTGATCCTCAAGGAAATATACCTACCCATAATATTTAACCTCTTTAGAAAATTCCCCTTTCTGTAACATTCCTTCTCTTTCACTTGAAATACAAGATCAGAGTGGGGATTATTTAGCTTCTTTACAATAACAGAGCTCAAGTTTAAAGAGAAATGGACATGTGTTCTCTAATTTAGCATCTCCATCAGCATGCCTGTGCTATACCGTTTCAGCCTAGCACCAAACTTTCCCTGCACCCTCTGAGTTTTATGTTCATTTATCGAGTTTTCCAGAAGAGACAGCTACTTGACACAGGTTCAATTATTTTTAGAGAACTTGGAAATCATTCGAAAATGTAGTGGCAAGAAGGCATTTCCTTTGTTAGAAATAGGAAGGAGGGTTTGGCCTCTACTGGGCCTCGTTCACCTTGGCTTCTTCAAGGTGCAGTAATACAGATGTATCAAGAATGTAAAAGAACATTTTGATCAAGTGCACAAATAATAGCGAGTGTCTACACTTCAGAAGTTATGTTTGCAATTCACTTGAAATAACATTTCATGGCTCTGTAATAGGGGAAAAAAAGCATATAGCTGAGCTTTAAAATAGGTTTCAAAGAGATTCCAAAGTTTAGCCTCTTTTAGCCAATTATGTAGAAACTCTGTTCTACTCTCCTTTTGAAACCCCAGAGTTTCTAAGTAAAAGGATCCCAGCATAAGTAACTAAGTTCTAAATATATGCTTAAAAGGGGTAGATGCCACCTCTTTTTCTAAATTATTATTATTATTTTGTGTATGTGTGGGTGGGTAGATGTATATAGCTGCCCTAGGAGGCCAAAGGCATTGGGTATCCCTTAGCTGGGGTTGAGTATTAAGGCTTGTGAGGTGACACATCAGGTATAGGTGCCTGACATGACACTGAACTCGATGGCCTGAGTTCAACTCCCAGAACTCCTGGCTCCTGGTAGAAGGAACAAACTGATGCCAGCAGGTTGTCTATTGGTCTTCAGAAGGATTTCATGGTATTCACACACCCTCAGACATATGCTCTCTCTCTCTCTCTCTCTCTCTCTCTCTCACACACACACACACACACACACACACAAATAAAATATATATATATATATATATATATATATATATATATATATATATATATGCTTAAAAATTAAAGGAGCTGGGCGTGGTGGTGGACTCCTTTAATCCCAGCACTCGGGAGGCAGAGGCAGGCAGATTTCTGAGTTCGAGGCCAGCCTGGTCTACAAAGTGAGTTCCAGGACAGCCAGGGCTATATAGAGAAACCCTGTCTCGAAAACAAACAAACAAACAAACAAACAAACAAACAAAAACCAAAAAACAACAGCAACAAAAAAATATTTGTCATATTTGACCAACTGTGTGATTTTTCTTTCAGCTTTTTTTTTTTTCAAGACTAGATTTCTCTGTGTAGTCTTGGATATCCTGGAACTTGCTCTGTAGACTAGACTGGCCTCAAACTCACAGAGTTCCATCTGACTCTGCCTCCCAAGTTGCTGGGATTAAAGGTGTGCACAGCCACACTTGGATTTGTCTTTTTATTTTTTTAATACCATGAGAATATGCCATTATGTAGTATCTAATCATGATACATTTTTATACCAGAAATTATCATCTGTCTCAAAAAAACAAAAATAAAAAAATTAAAGGAGACAGTAATATATTAGTATCCTTGCCTTAGAAGAATGAAAGAACATATAGAAAATATAGTTTATTACTCAGATTTCATGACAAAATTTCTACATAGTTGAATACATAAAAGACATCTATATGAACACTTGGATAAGTGCTTAAGTTCTGACAACTTTGGTCGACTGACACACACAGCATTCACATTCAGCTTAGTCATAAAAATCTATACATGAGACTTGGATGAATTTGGAAAAACAAGAAAAACTAAATTTTGTTAAGGATTGATTAGATAGTTAAAGAATATCTTACTATCACTTTTTAATCTTTACCAAAAGAGTATTTTCCTGCCTTTTAATTATGCCTTGAGTCTTATATTCTTTTTTAGTCTTTATTGAATGCTGCTATACTAGGAACTGTTTTAGACATAAAAATAGTAATGCCCAATACATCTGTTTCCTAATCTCAGAGACCAGGAGCAGGAGGCTACCTTAGCCACCATGAGCATCGACTTTGGTGGCGTTGGCCATAGCTCAGCATTGCACCTTTGCCATGAGTGTCTTACATTTTCCTTACTTTTTGTTGTCATTATTTTGTTTTGTTAACATAACATATACTTTTCTGACACGGACACATTCTCCATAACTTGCAACCATGTGCCAAGAGTTTCTAATTCTGCTAGAGGAATTTAAATGTGTTTTGAAAAAAAACCTTATAAAATATGCTTCACATTTAAATAAGCATGTACAACTTTTTGCACCTTCAAGGTTGGGAGCACACCAATGTGATAGCAATTTAGGAATCTGTAGCAAAGAGAAATAACAGGGAACATTCTGTCATCCTGAGAGCAATTTTGCCATTTTCAGTATTCTGTATCCAAGCCTTCTCTTTTGGTGGACATACGTGTTCCCTGTTGAGGGAGAGGGGGTGAGGTCATTTTTATTTGAGTGTTTCATATATGAGTACATTGCATCTGTATTATTTCCTCCCACCCAAACTCCTACTATCACTCTCTCAAATTGACAATCGCATTTTCCATATTTGTTAACTAATCAGTCCAATTAGTGATGACCATTTAAGATCAGGGTCTTGTCCCTAGACAGACATAAAAATCAAAATTGGCTCTACATGCCTCAGCAGCCAGTGACTGCCTATGGCTTCACAACTAGGGGTGAGACACTCAAATCTTCCTCCATTGTGTCAGCATGTAGATGTGCTCTTTGCAGGTCTTTTGTAGGTAGCCATATTGTTGACAGTTCACAAGACACTAATTAGTGTCCAGAAGACACTAATATGCAGTGTGACAGTAGTCTAAGCCTTCAGGCCTTACAATCTTTCTGCTCCTTCTTCAATGGACCCTGAGACATAGGTGTAGGGAGTGTGATTTTAGACATTTAAAAGAAATCTAGCTTTATTTTGAAGTAATTAATTATCAAAAACATTTTTAAAATATAGTGCTTTTAAATATGGCACTGGGGCCCTTCCTGTAATTCCAGTCCTTGGAGTACTGAGGCAGGAAAGCCATCATTATGATGCTAGTTTGAAATATGCCCCGAGAGCCTGAGAAGAAAGAAGAAAAAAAAAAGGAAGAGAGAATCTCTCTCTGTCTCTCTGTCTCGCTGTCTGTCTGTGTCTTTGTCTTTGTCTCTGTCTCTGTCTCTGTCTCTGTCTCTCTCTCTCTCATACACACAGATACAGAGACACAGAGAAAAAGAGACAGAGACAGACAGAGAGAGAGACAGACAGATAGATACACATAGATACACAGACAGGTATATCTCAAAATAAGATTAGGATTTTATAGCAAACTGTACTAAAATATGTATGGCTTAAATTTTCCATGTTAATTACTTCAAGTAAGCATCACAGCAGACCCAGCTGCATTCACTTTGTTACTCTCTAACCACTAAGGCCTATTTTAACAAGGGAAGAACTTCTTCATGAGAACGAGTGGAGTGTTAGGACCTCGGGTCATTTATTTATTTAAATAACTCAGGTATTGCTTGCACATTTATATTTTTTATGTTCCTAGAAGCCTTTGATTATTTGAAAACATGGTTTCTATACCTCTCTTCCTTCTTTTAGCCACATCTGCAAGAATAATATGTTTCCCATAAATATGCTGAGAGCTGATATCCCTTCTGTGGGGATCCTAGGCAGGAAGAGCAGAGATTTCCCGGAAGAGGCTAAGATAGTTGCAGGTTTACTGTGTCTCTGAGCCTAGTGAGAAAACTGAGGTAACAAAACCCACACTGTGCTCTTTGACTTATGAATTACACTTGCAACTTTATCTTGACCTATCTTCCTAGATTTCCCTGTTTTTGTTTGTTTGTTTGTTTGTTTTGTTTTTGCTTTTTTCCTAAAACTCTCTAGATTTATTTCTGGCCTGAAGCGACTGCAGTGCACAGAGGACATTACCCAGGCTCACAAGTCCCGGGGAATGATGGAACTACAAATTAATAGTATTTTGTAAAAGGAAACAGGGGGAAAGGGGATAATTGCTTGGTTCTTACAGTCAATAACACTGACAAAAAAAGCTTTACTGGCTTACAGAAGCTGAGTGGTACATTCAACGGAAATCTTTTAGGAAGTCTAGTGTTATTGCAACTTGTGAATTCCAGTAGGAAGATGTAGGACTCAAGTCCAGATTGGTCAACCAGCCTTCCACTTGGTGGGAAATGTTTGAAAGCAAAAACCAGAGGAGCAGACTGAGGAATAGTTGCACGGACCCAGCAGGAGCTGCATAAGCTTAAGGGCCTGAGTCTCCGTCTCTTAGCCACAAGTAAAGCTGGACATGGTGATACACCATGACCTATAATCCCAGAAAATCTACACGATGGGAGACAGAGACATGAAGATGCCAGGAATTTTGAGGATCATTTGGCTTAGAATATGTAATGAGAGACAACAGAGACTATGTCTCAAATGAAGTATGGGAGTTGGGGGTGGGGGGTAGTCAACCCACAAAACTGTCCTCTGACTTCCATATGTGCAACAAGGCATGCTCCCCCTACCTCCCAACAAATATATTCATGTTGTTGTTGGTAAATGCATGTCAAATGAAGGATGGGGTAGAATCAACACACAGAATTGTTCTCTAACCTCCACATGCATGACAAAGCATGCCCCCCCTACCAAACCCATAGTTGCATTCATGTTGGTGGTAGTAAATAGTAGAGAGGAATTATCTTTAGTATAGCAAGTATGACATATCCTTTGTTGAAGTGTCAGAGGTTATTGCAAATACATTTGTAGCATGCTATATATCCACAAGCATCTTTATGTCCAGTTGTATATGATTCCATGCACATATATTCCAATGTTAAAATGCATACAATAAAACAAAATAAAATCTCAATTTTTTATGACTAGGGTCCAATGCAGTGCTTTATCTTTTTTTCATGTAATGGTAGAGAACCAAATAAAACCAAGCTGTAACAAACATCCAGCTTTGCTGGATGACTTGGTTCTCGGAACCTGACTGCGGAAACAAGGGAATGAAGAAAGAACAGACCCACACAGAGACATATGTACAGAAAAGCTGGGGTCAGATGGGCTGTCCACACTCTGAGGTAATGTAGTGGCTATTCCTGGTTGTCAACTTGACTATATTTGGAATGAGCTACAATCCAGAATTGGAAGGCTCACCAGTGACCCTAACTTGGAGGCTTGGAGATATAAGTCTCTGATCTGGATCTTGCTATGGAGATCTTGATAGCATATCGGCTATGGATTCCAGAAGATTAAGACAGAGAGATCTCTGAGCTCAAGATCATCTGGGATTAAAGGTGTGAGATTAAGACAAAGAGATCTCCGAGCTCAAGATCACCTGGGATTAAAGGTGTGATGGCACACACCTTTAATCTGGGTTACACCTTCTGCTGGAGATCATATAAGGACACTGGAAGAAGGGAGACTAGCTCTCGCTCCTTCGCCTGTTCACCATGTGGGACTGAGTAACTGCTAGATCCTTGGACTTCCATTCACAGCTACTACTGAACCATTGTTAGGAATTGGACTGCAGACTGTAAGTCACCAATAAATTCCTTTACTAGTTCTGTGACTCTAGAGAACCCTAACTAATACAGGTAATGACAACAGAACCCTAGCACTTTATGTGGACAGCACAGTGGGAGGAGTTAGTCTGGGTATGGAGTCTCTTAGGGATTGGGGCAGTCACATACTATAAACACACTGGTTAATCTTTAGTAGAGGCTCCTACTGGCTCCTACTGTCAACATTTATGTTTAGACCAGAGAAAGGCTTTGCCATCCATATGAGCTTCATCCTATGAGGAAGGCTTTGCTATTCTCACAGGTTTGCAGCACTGGGTCCTTGATATGACCGTGCGGTGTCAACAATACACATTTCCTGAGGACTTGAACTGCTCCTTAAACATTCATTTAGGGCTTTCTCGGATCAGACAGAGCAGACTCCAGGCAGCTGCCATCACAGAAGAGCTGAAGAGTCCTAAATTCCCATAGCCTTTTCTTTGCCAGCTCTGCCTGCCTCTCCCAAAAAATCAAGGTCAGAGATAAACCTTTCAAGATTATAGAACTAAGACTTGTCTACCTCAGGTCTTCTCACAGTTCACCCTTTGATGGCCTGTGGACAAGGAGTGTCAATGATCTTTACTTTACAGACACTGCTCTGAATAACAAACTTGTGGAGACCCCACCTATTACATGTCCATACTTTATTGGAGAGGGATAGTCAGAGACTGAACTTAGTGACAAGTTTGTTGTCACATTATACTTTGAATCATAATAATTTTGAAAAGGTTCTTCTTCGGTGTATACTCTTCAAGATTTATGTTTTAAAATCTCTTTTGGAGATTATGGTTAGACAAACATATACCCATTTTGCATACTATCTTATCATATCCCACCATGCTTAAGGCTGGGCAGGAGTGTGAACAAGAGTCCAAAGCCAACATAGGCTGCATACTGGCTTTGAAAACATCTTGGACTATAGTGTGAAATACTATCTTAGAAGAAAGACTTTTTGCCAATGATTTTAGTAATGCCTAAATTTCTCCCAGCTATCAATTTGTGTAATGAATGAGAACGGTAATTCTCAGATTTAAGTTACAGAAACATGATTTTTTCCTTTGAAGTTATTACATAAGTGTCAAAGGACTCTTTGAGAAATATTATTGGCTAATACCCCATTTCTAGCCATAAGGAAAACTACACTAAGTTTATCATTTTTCCATTAGTGTGGAGGAATTTGTAGTGGAAATCCCAGAAAGTGATTATGAACCTATTCTGTAGAAATATGACTAACCATGCACACAGCCAGAGTGTTTTCTTTATTCAACAAAGATCTAGTAAAGAAAATTGAGAAAGAATCAATAGAAATGCCTGCTCCAGACTCATGTACACTTTCAAAGGCTGTCCAGCTTTACTAAGAGATGAGCTCTCTGCACCCTGTGATGCCCCATATGGAATTTTAATAAGTAAACTATTTAATCATATATTTAATCATCAATATATTTTGTAATACTTAAACCATGTAAGAAAATGATTTTTAAGGAAAATTTAGTGAAATGATTAAAAAAGTAACATCTAATCAAACAGAAAGATGAATAGAAAGAAAATATCAATTAAGTAATGAAACTTTTTCCTTAAGTTTTCAATGTGTTCTTACATCATTTTAGGACTGTTCTACAAAATCTATTTTATAAAATATTGATCAAAAAGTAAATATGGAAACTATATTTTATCTTAGTATATAATTTTTAAAAGTAAAGACTATGTATCTATACATATGCAGTTCTAAAACACATTTATATTTTGAAAATGATTCTCATTTGCTTTGAATGTGTACATGACATTTTTATTGTAACCATGTGAATTAAAGTCAGAAACATAATCCAAATATCACTTTACAGATGAATTACTTAATATTGAGAATAATAGTACACATTATAAAAGATTTAATGACTGATACATTTTAGATTTATATAATTTTATTTGACAATATCAATTAATTGACTGATAATTTTTTACTGCATGCTATTTGGACATATTTGTATGAACATTTAATATTTAGGATTCATTTCCCTTCCCTTGTCCCTTCATCTCCTTAATCTGTGTTGGTATGACTTTTGCACAAGCTTCCATGCAATGTTTTATGTATTTTGAGTTTTTCTTTGCCTTATGAACCATAACAATTTTTCTATTTAGTAACTCACAGAAAAGGTGCAAAAAATCTAAGCACTAAAGTAAGACACTTAAGTGTTATTGTGTTAATACTATCCTCTAATCATTACATTTATTCAGCTGGCTTGGGCATATAAATGATTTTTTTCAAGATCTTCTTTCTCAAGATGGTTATCATGTTTATTATGGTACTATAATAATAATTGTACAAGTGACTGTAGAGTTTATCAGTGTCTTAGTATATATCAGATACCACAATAAACATAAAAAAACTTTTTTAGTTAATCTTCTCAATAACTATTGGAAAATATGAGTAGGCATTTCTCTTTGTAAAAAATGATGAAGTTGGGACACAGGAATTTAATAGTTTGCTGAGATCAAGTTGTCACTGAGTGGAGCACAGGCCAGGCTCCTGACTCAAAAACCTATATCTCCTGTCTATGGTATGCATGCAATTCTAAAACACCGTCACATAGGATGAAGGTCTCAAGTTTCATTCTTGCATAGGCACACATTTTAAAAGAATTGCTTATTTTAAAATTGGTGTGTGTGTGTGTGTGTGTGTGTGTGTGTGTGTGTGTGTGTACAACATGTATGCATGTATCTGAGGCTAGATGAGGGCTTTGCATCCCCTGAAACTGTAGTTAAATGTGTAGGTGCGGGTTCTGGAAGCAAGCCTAAACAATCATCTCTCCAGCCTTGAGGAAGAGAAAATGTTGTTAAATCCAAGTTAGAATGAAACCATACCACAGAACTAAGTATATCTACATATTTAATATTGCATATCAAACACAACATGTAAAGAGTCATATTTTTTACTTTCTTTTTAGTGAATAAAATATTTGCTTATGAAATTCTTATTTTACATGTTTTTGATACATCTATGAATAACAATTAATTCTCTGAGTTTACATCAAGTGGACTCACAGTCTTGGTAACCATGATCTATTCTTTACCAGATAATTCATTTTAAACTCACAATGAAAGGACCATTCTGGTCATGGTATTCCATATTTGGATTCTTGGCTTCTCTACGATGTGTCAAGACAAATTTTGCTCCTGTTAAGCACCCATTTAGCTTCAGATCTATGTAACAGAGTCATGGTGTAGCAAAGCAGATAGTGTTTTTTGGAGAATGCAATATCCTCTTTTTCAATTTTTACAACTATCTACCAGAGTTACTTCACCTGAAAACTTGTGATGGTGGTTCTTTGTAGCAGAAGTCCCACTTTCTCTCCTGTGTCCTTCCTGACCTCCTGTTTGCACCATTTCACCATCTGCCCTCCAATCAACCACATGAGGCTTAAATGGTGAGCTTGCCACGTTGTCATACTGTCTTTGTCTACTTTAGATATCCTGAGTTCTCTACATGGTAAAGCCATTTATTCTTAAAGACTCATTCAGTAATAACGGAACTGTCTTAGGGTATTTACCAGCACTGAAGTTACTGTGCAATTTGAGGGAAACATGATATATGAACTTGGCTGCTATACTCAAAATGAGTTAGAGACTAACCCACCCATCAGGAGGCTCCTTCTCTCCTAGAAAATTCAGAGTTGCTTGTTTAAAATTCAAACACCTACTCCCCCTGTGGCCATAATTGGCTCAGGTAAGCCATTGCCAAATGAACATATGTGGACAGTAGATGCCAAATAATTTAATGTTATTGCAGTATGAGTGTGGAATTTTTGTTCATGGGTGAGTATATTATCATCCCACCATATATATTTAGCTCAAAAAATGAAGCATAAGAAAAAAAAAATCCAGATCCCATCTGCCAGGCAAAATAGCTATAAAGTAGAAAAATCAGTTTTCTAATGAATCCATTGAGAATAACTTGAGTTACTTTTAAATGCAAGGGCAAAAGAAATCTCTTGGACAGGGCTGCATACCCCTGTAGCATTCTTTTAACTTACAGCTTGGCTAAATCCAAATCCTGGATTTAGCTAAATGAGAGTGTTCCCAAAAGTCAAAAGATGGAATGATCAGACAACCAAGAAGGCTTATACCTGCCACCTTCTAAAAAACTGACTCATATCTGAGAAGCCTAGAATTCCTTTCTCAAAGACAAGTAAACACTTCCCCCTGTGTTTTTCAGCCTCATGGAACTACTTGGCCAGGCTTTTATGTCTCTTTCAGCATATACATACAATAACAAGAGTGTTTCTCTTCCATATTCTAGTGTAGAAGGAGAAATAACACCGGTTACTTCTTCCAGTTCAGATGTCTAATTTCCATATTATTGAAATGTTCCTCCTTACTACTAGAATTATTTGAACTATTGCACAACTGTAGGATTTAAATGTTTATAAAGAAAGACACACTGCATAGAGAAAGTAAATTATCAGAGCTCAAGAAAAGACCCCAAATATTTGGGGCTCGTTATTTTTGAGATCCACTGTTGTGTGTGAAGGGCTCTGTATATGTTCACAACACTGCTCTGAATTCACCACTTGTCTTATAGGGTTAATAGGATCAGATGGTGTTTTAAATGTTTGTGTCAGGAGGGATGAAAGCATATTAAAGAGCCCTTGTCTCATCTTAATTTCCGATTGGACTTAAGGTTTACCCCATGAGACAGAACTCAAGCCTAATACTGCTCAGGTGGTCAAGAGTCTGAGATTGGATAGGTCAGGGGTTCAGGGGTAAATAAAATACTATTGCCCTGATAATGGATTATAGCAACAAGATGACTCCTAATGACATCCTGCCTTGCTCATTGGTTGGTGCCTTATTCAGCCATCATCTGCAAAGGTGCATCTGAGATGCTCACAGTAGATGAGAACTAACACAAACTGACAACTGGACCTTGTGCAGAGCATGAGAGAATGTAGAGCGCACAGTGCTAAATGGGTTGTCTCCATCCACGTCTTTCCCTCTTTCCTGAAAGGCTCAGGGATCCATGTACAAGAGATTATAAGAGCTGAAGGGAATGGATGACTCCAAGGACATAGTGTCCTTCAGACACAACAGTACATATGAACTCACAGAGACTGCGGCAACAGATATAGGGCCTGTACATCTCCAAGGAAGATGGGATGCCAAGTGCTCAGAGGGGAACTTGGAAACAGGCTCTTACCCTAGCCAAGAAGCAAACTGGAATTGAGACACATTTCAAAAGAAAACAACAGTGTTCTCCAAAGGAGTCTCACTGAATATATTAAGCACACTGCAGGTTAGACCCTATGACCAGCAGTTGATGGCCAACAAAAAACAATCCAGAATTATTTTTGAAGACTCCTAGTCTCATATCATCTTGAGCATTTTGGTTTTTGTCTGAGTTTTTACTTGTATATAACAGATTTTATGGGTTTTGGTGTGTGTGTGTGTGTGTGTGTGTGTGTGTGTGTGTGTGTGTGTGTATCTTGTAGGGTTATTTATTTATTTATAAGTGATCCAAAACAATTTTTGTGTTATGCCCTGATGTTTGCTCCCAGAGATAGTTCTATGGCTGACTCATGGGAGGAACCAAGAGTAGCAATGTCTATGTGAAGGATTAACCTTACTTCTTAAGGCATGAGGAAAGAAAACTAAGTCATGCAGTTAAGTGGGTGGGGAAGCTGGGAGGATCTGGCAGGAGTTGAGGAGTTGAGGAAGGAGAAAAGCATAATCAGACTATATTGTGTAAAAAAAACCTTTTTCCAATAAAAACAAAATAAAAGATCATTTGTCTCAGTCTTGGAATCAGGAGACCTGAGTCTGTATCCTCCCTCTACCTTAGCACTGATGCCTGCAGCAAGCAAAAAGAATCCTTAATGTTACTGATCTAACCAAAGAGGAACAAGATGTGCACTCAGAGTGAGAAAGTGGCTCAAATGAGAACAGATAATGGTGCCTGGGTCATATCCATGCTGAAGGAAAGCAAGGATCTGGACTAAACTGATTAGATTTGATTGGAAACTGGACCCAACTTAAGATCACCTGGGAAAAGTCCCAGTGAGGGACTGTGCTCATCAGCATGTCTGTGGAAAAATGTCTGCATTGCCTTAATTTATGTAAGAAGATCCAGCCTGAAAGTGAGCAGCATCCACTAGCAATCTGGCTGAGTAATAAGTAAGCACGCATCCATTTCTCTCTGCTTGGCTGTGGACATGACGGTAAGAGTTGCTACAAGTTCCTGTCACCTTGACTCTCCTTTAATGGCCTTGACTCTTCTAAGCTGCTCCTTGTCAGGAGCATGGTATCACAGTAGTGGAAATGAAATTAGAAGCAGGGACTATGAGCTGTAAGCCTTACCTATTAGTAGAGACACATCCATAACTATAGTAGTGTGTTCAGTTCAGAGTCTTCAAGTGCCTGGCTGGGTACAGAAAACAGTTCTCCCAAAAAAAGGCACCTCATAGAAAACTGCTAGAATTGGAAGGTGAGATTTTTGCATCCACCTTTATCCTATTTGAAGACCCTCACGTCACAGGTGTCCTCCTTGTATTCACAAAAAGTAATCATCACTAGGTCCAAGAAGAATTAGAAATAATAGTTTGTCTCCCTCCTAGTTCATCACCATTAAATTCTCCCTGTTTGGTTTCAAATTGCACATTCTCTGCATAACTGTCCATAAAAATAATTTTTATGATCTGTGAGCTTCATATCTGAAGCCTCTATATCTTGTACAGCTTTGATTAAACAAAAATTTTCAAGTTTTTCTCTTACTAATCTGTTTATTTGGGGATTCTTATCAGAGGTTCCACTCATGTGCTTGCCACTGAGTGAGGAAAAGATCTTATTTCATTCATTTCTAAGTGCAGAAAGTCAGCCTATCAGAGACTGGGCATAACTTTAGCACCTTTGACCACCTTGAGAAAGTTATTCTTATTACATCTGCTCCTAAGAATATGGTACATTGTCAGTATTATCTCAAGCAGGACACTGTCCAAATTAAGTAAAAAGAAGTCATATAGGGAAAATATTCCTTGAACTTTAGAGGGCCGATATTTATAGATATATAAATTGCTTAAAACTTTAAGTATTGACTTTTTTTGTTTTTAATATCTCCCTTAGGAATTCTATTGCTATAAAAAAAAACAACATGACCATGATAACTCTTATAAAGAAAAGCATTTAACTGAGGCTGGCTTATAGTTCAGAGGTTTAGACTATTATCATCATGGTGGCACACAGGTAGAAATGGTCCTGGAGAGGAACCTCAGAGTTCTACATTCATATCAGCAGGAAGCAAGGACAGAGACAGACTCTGGGGCTGGCTTGAGCATTTGAAACATGAAAGCCCACCCGGTGACACATTTGCTCCAACAAGGACAAAACTATTTTCAAGGCTACTTCTCCTGATAGTGCCACTCTTTATGAGTTTATGGGGGCCATTTTCATTCGAACCACAATGACTTAGTAGTATATATATCCATATACATAGTAATGGGTTTCATTGAGATATTTATATATGTACTCAATGTATTTGATGAAGTTATTTTTTTATTAGAGGATATTTAATCACTGGTATTTAGAACAGAAGTTTCTGCTATTCTTTGGCTGATTTTCCAAGGGTCACTGTGACAAGGACCTGCACTTCCTACCTTGAGCCAGTGAAAAGCAAGAGGATCACCCATATCCTTACACAAGAGTATTGTTATCTAGCATTCTGGGCAGGGCAGGGCTTTCAGAAAATCTACATATCATTTCTAAGTAAAATTGTTTTGAAATGTATATTCTAAGGGAACAGATGGCAACTTGGCTGGCATCTCGCTGAACAGGAAGGTCATGGAAATCTTAGCATAGTCCATCCTGTTTGTCTCAGCCCCAAGGAGCCATGTACAGCATACAGACACGGTGCTGTGATATACAAGGCAATGCTTTCTGTCACTACTGAAACAAGAGGCTTCATTAAGGGCAATGTGAAGCTCTCTTAGCTTTGTTCTTAGTGCAGGATGCCCCCAGCCACTAGTTAGCACTTTCTTCTATTCAGGGGGAGATAGAAAGTAGAAGTAAGGACAAGCATGACCTATAACCTTTCAAGTATGGAGCAAATATATGAAGTGTGTACAAGAGAACCCAAGAGTTAAATGATAGCTTTTAAATCCCAAATGTATTTTAAAACGTACTGTTTATTATCACTGGAAGTCTACTCAACCCTGTTTGACTCTTTTCAGTCATTTTGGAAGATCAATCTGTCCCTTTGCTGAAGAAACTATCTTTTTAAATTCAAGTGAATGGCATTTTTATAGAACCTCTAATCTTTGGGGGGAAGTTTGTTGTTTCTGCTCATCAATGGCCCTTCAAGTTCCTGAAGCTGTTTTCTGAATTCCAGTGCACATTTCCACTTCAGATGAAAAGGCGTTAGACAAAAGCTTGTGAAGAATCATTTTTCTTTAGGAATGGACATAGGTAGAGAGTTCCCATGTATCCAGCTCCCCCATGGGGACTCGACTCCTAGGATTGAAAAGACATTCACATAATTATACATAATAAAAGGAACTGTGGAGTTAGGAGGGAGATGTAAAGGGAGGTGTGTTCTGGGGGGATGACATGGAGGGTTGAGGGCTGATACAATCAAGTAGCATTGTATGCATTTATGACATTTTCAAAGAGCACATTGTGAAAGGTGAAGTGGGAAGCTCATGCTCTCCACATCTCCAGATTCTGCCTGTTCACCCACTCTGGAAATGCTGCACATGAACAGGGTTTTTCATAGCTACCCAACCTATAGTTCTGATTTAAACGGGACTGGATGGAAGGCACACTGGGTACTCCCCTGACTATTTAAGAAAGTTATGTTTCTTTCAAGGAATCATCAGCAAGTCTACCTCTGAGGCAACTATGTTTCCCAAATTCCAATGCTTCATTCTCTCTTCACATGCCTTATGTCATTTCATTTTTTTCTTTTTCTCTTCTTTCTTTCTTTCTTTCTTTCTTTCTTTCTTTCTTTCTTTCTTTCTTCCTTCCTTCCTTCCTTCCTTCCTTCCTTCCTTCCTTTCTTTCTCTCTCTTTTTTTTTTTTTTGGACAGGGTTTCTCTGTGTAGTCCTGGCTGTCCTGGAACTCACTCTGTAGACCAGGCTGGCCTCGAACTCAGAAATCCGCCTGTCTCTGCCTCCCAAGTGCTGAGATTAAAGGCATGCACCATCACGGCCCGGCCTTGTATCATTTTCCTTAAAAGATGAATTATTTTTAAAAATTTGACTGTCTGGTGTTCTGGTATGAACAATTTCCTACCTTATTAATGTTCTTTGAGAAGGTATTTCCAGCACACCTCCTTAATCCAGGATTCTAAATCCTATTTTGATAAGATCTTCTAGGCTCTTTCACCATAAGTATGTACAGAGTCTCTCTTTTGAAGCTCTCAGTCAACATTGAGAAGACAGCCACAAAGACCGAAGCACTTGACAGGGGAGTCCCTGATGACCCTACAATTCATGCACAATAAAAAGCCAATGTTTTTTGTTTGGAAAGTTAGCTTAAATGAGAACACTTCTCTCTTGTTGACTAAGTCTTCCTTACTGAAAGGACACTTCTCAGGCAGATAAAGAAATTTACACTCTCCATTCATTAGGTGTTTAATCTTTGTATTCTTGCGGTGACAAAGGCGTACCATTAGTACAAGGAGACTCTCCTGATGACAGAGGTGAATCCTAGTGAAAGGAAGCCAGTGAAGGTGAAGTAGCAGAGGGCTTTGTAACCATAGTTACGGTAAATCCGAGATTATAAATGTGTTGTCTCCACTATGAAAGATGCATTAACATTCCTTTATGTCTGCTCTTGGAAACCCTGTCATCCTGGCTAGTCTGTTTACTTACTTATCTCCTAAGAGATGGCTAGGTTTAATTAACACTTAAACATTAACCTTGAAGATCTATCCTGGGGGTAGTGTGGAGAGAGCAAAGTGAATTGGAGACTCTGGAAACAGCAGAGTGTAATTGTGATCATTACAAAATGCACAAATTTTGAAAAGAAGCAAAGTGTTAGAATTATAAGAATTTGCTCCTACTGACCCAGAAAAATATGGAAATGAGATCCTTTGACCTGATATATGCACCTGACAATATCTGAAGGGTGAACAGCAGAGCTGTTGAAATCAAATCTTAAAACCAAAATGGCAGCTTGCTCTGTCATTAATTGCACATTAATTGCACATACAGTGCCAGCAGATATTTGCTTGTATACGGTTAAAGAATTTGCACTGCAAACCTCTGGAATGGTGAGTACATCTGTAATAATGAGGTAGACTATTGTGTTATGACTAGACTATCAGTAGTCTAGTCGTACTATGTTAGTTAGCGAAATGAATGCCTCAGCTACTTTTCCATTTGAAACAAATATTCTGACAACCATGGACTTTTACAATTTGCTTTGAATGGCTGGCTCTTACAAACAGCTGTTTCTATCATAGAAGCATTGTGTGATTTGCCTTTTTTGAACATCTCTCCTAGTCTGTATCTCTGTCTCTCAATATCTCTGTCTCAGTCTCTCTCCCTTCTTCCTTCCTTCCTACCTTCCTTCCTTCCTTCCTTCCTTCCTTCCTTCCTTCCTTCCTTCCTTCCATCCTTTCCTCCTTCCTCCTTTACAAAGCACATCACATGAGTTCTATATTATAATAAGGTTAGGGGTTTTCAAATGATTTTTCTCAATTCACTCTGACAAACTCTAATGTTAACCTCACTGGGTATATTTTCTAAAACTCTTCTCCCTTGCAAGGGAGGAGGATATCTGACTGTCACCTAGAGCATTTTAACCAATTGGTTAAAATGATCAACTTCCCCAAGTTGACAGGCAAAGTTGGCCTGACAAATTTTTATGCTGGAGAGATTAGTTTACACATAATTTTCTTCTAAAACAAAATAAAACACTACTGCTCTACATGAAAGTTACCAGTTCCCGCCTCAACTTTTAATTACTTTGCCAACTTTAAATTCTCATTCAGACCTCATCACCACCACATTTCAAAGGGTGGAAGGCAGATGCTTCCTATGATCCCATGGGACCATGCCAGGGCATCACACCTGCATCATTGGTTGTCTGTCCTAAATTAATATAATATCATATGACACGTGCCCTGTTGTCTGGTTGACCCCTGAGCTTCCCTACAACCCCCCCTTTAGCATCTTTATCTGAGAAAGGACATCAGAAATGTGACTAGCAGAAGTCGTCCAGGCCATCTACCTGGGTTTGCTCACTGTTGTTCTCGCTGTCTGCCCTTAGGGGGAGGGGGCAGTTTAGGGATTTCTCCCTCTCCCTCCCTGCCCTCCTCTATTTCTGGAACAGTGCAAATAGTGTAAATATAAGTATAAATTTCCTGTCCTATGCAAGGCAGGGAATCCTCCATCTGGCGATGAGTGAAGTAAAGGGGCTCTTGTTCTCTTTTGGTTCCTTTACACTTGGGAAGAAAAATCTTACCCCTAGAGAGTATGTTCTAATTTGTCAATTTTATTGGGTTTTATTTCTCAGAATATGTGGAAAATATTAAAACTCAAACTGGGTGATGAAGATCTAGGGTAAATGAATCCTGGAAATAATATTTGATGTTAAGATAGTCCCTCTTCACTCTAGCATCATTTCAGAATAAAGGACCTTCAGAGTGTCAGAGGGAATGCAGCCTTAGACAGAGGCATGCTGGCTCTGATCATCTCAAAACCTGTGTAAAAATTCTGACAAAGGATTTATTTTCTCATTTGGAAATTATTTATAATAAAGCCATAATATTAAATAAATACTTGTAAGACAAATAATAAATTGCTTTTCTTGAAGTGGATAACTTTAAATTAAATCCAGATTGCTTATAAAACCAGCATGTTGGAAAGAAAGCCAAACTTGATGTCTGAGCCAAAGATCTAGCAGTTTTTTTCTTTGTTGTTGTTGTTGTTGTTGTTGTTTTGTTTTGTTTTAAATCACCATGTGCCTGTTTGACATTCAGTTTCAACACAGCAGCCCCTGAGGTGAACTGAGCTTAAATGAACTGATCCTTACAACCACGTGCTCCCAAAGACTCGACATGTTCAAAGAACCCGAGCTGGCTACTACCAAGGCTGCCAGGGCCACGGGAAGGAGCAATCACAGCCATAGATGAGTTGCTGAGTCAGTCTGAGAGGGAGGCTCAGTGCTTGAGGACTGGAGGAGAAGTCAGGGAAGGAATGTGCATCACATACCCCTCTCTGCCCTCATACAGAACCACAACCTGGCTGTTCTTTTAATGAAGTTAAAATTGATTTTGTCACAGATCCATACTATGTAGCCCATGCTCCCTCTAAAGAAGGGGGATTGTCTTTGAATTTTTATTTAACACTTTTCATGTGATATATTTTGATCATGCTCCTTCTCTTCCTCCAACTTCTGTCAGATTCTCCCTACTTTCCCCCTCACCCAAATTCATATTCTCCCCCTCAGGCTTACCCATCCCCCCAAACATGAAAACTACAAAAGTCAAACTAGACAGGCATTGCCAGCTTTTGGTGTGGGGTACAACAAGGGACATTCTTTTCTATTAGTCTTTCAATATGGTACTCTCCTTCTAAGGACACTGTTTAAAAATGATCAGGTATCTAGTCATTAATTAATTATACCTGTAAGATATAATATATCACATGTTATAATATATATTTATAATTAATTATACCTTGATTAATTATACCTGTAAGATATAATATATCATGTTATATATTTATAATTATATTACATAAAATTTTGTATAATATACCTTATAGGTATACTATATAAAATATGAATACATATAAATATATAAATATAATGTACATATTATATTTTGATATAATAGATAAAATAAATAAATATATTATACATATATATATCAATAATATATTATATTTATAATATAATTTATACCTTAAAGGTATATGTAGTATATACCAATGATAATATACTATATCTTCAAAAGAGTCAAAAGTGAAAAAAGAAACTAGAACAAAATATTTTAAAGTTTGCACCAGAAAGGAATAATAAATTTTGTAAGAGAAATATGAATAATATTTTAACATTGTATACATCACAAACTAAATAATATAAAAAAACTCACATCATTTCTAAAATTGCAAATAAAACTCATTCATGATTCATGGTACCTTTACATTAATATTTTATTCAAGCATCCATATTTCCTGATATCACAAGGGTTGGGTAGTGACCCATCACTGATGACTAACAGCAGTGCTCACAGTGAGTTTACACCTTCTTTTTTTCATCAGAAATACTCTAGGCTCTAGTTTTAGTAACTTGTGTTCAATGTAGCTCTAGGGAAAAGGTTTAGAATTGAGAGCATACACTCTAGACACCCTTGTACTTCTCACATGAATACTAGACTCTTGAAACTAGAGGTCGACTGATTTCATAATTGAGTGCATAGGAAGCAGGTGTTGGTCGAGAGTGGATCAAATTGCAATTCTAAGCAACAAGACTCAGAGAAAAATAACACATTTAAAAGGAAACCTTCGCCAAGGATGGTTGACACACGCATATCTGTTTTCCTAACTCTTGAGACACTGGACCAGGAGTTTGAGAACACAGACAGTTTGAGAAACAGAGAAGAAAGGAGACAGGGATGCTGAGGAGGAAGACTATTGGCGCAATAGGAGTAACTGTTACGCAGAAAAAGAAAGCACCCACAATGGTGTATGCTAAAGCTCATTTCCTAAATTCTAGACAACTTGTCGGCATCCTCACCGTGACATGAAATTACTAAGAAACACCTGGGGTAAATGCAGCCCACATAACAAAGAAGCCCAATAAGAACATGAAATTTAGTCATAAGATCACAGAAAACTCCCTCTCTAAAATGTTACTACCATGACTCAGTATCCTAAGAGTGGACTGCAGATTAGGGCCTTGAGATGCAGACTGCCCTGAGTACCTTAAGGTAAGTAAGAATAGTCCTGGAGTTTTTCACATCTGTCATATTGCTTTAGGAAACACCGAGCATTGTCGGATTCATGAACACCCTTCACAAAGGTGTAATTAACTTAAGCAGGGTACTCAATATACTACAAATAAATTTTTCAAAAAGAAATTATGTTCCACTTAAAAAGGAAAGAAATCATACAATCCGAAAAGACAAGAAAAATTTAAGAATCATGGTATGTTGTGGCACATATTCTTTAGCACATAGAGAACTTTATACAATTAGCTACAGTATACTCAGAGATGGAAAAAAGTCAACAATCTGTATCCTAAGTATTATGTAGAAGGTAAAGCTAACAGAAAAGAATTGTAAGGAGATTCTAGCAATCAAGACATAGAAGGCAAAGTACATGTTTTAAAACGACACCACAGTATTCTGCACCTCATCTGAGACTGGTAATGGTTGAACAGCATTGATAATTCTTTCAGAATTATAGCCTGTACCAACTCCAGAGAATCTTAGACCCCTGCCTTTTAGCAAGATCCTGTAAACTCAGGGTGGCGGTTTGAATAAGACTGGCCCCATAGACTCATATATTTGAATGCTTCATCACCAGGTTAAGATATAGCCTTGTTGAAGGAAGTGTGTCACTGGACACTGGAGTAGACTTTGAAGTTTCAAAAGCCCATGCAAACCCTGTGCCCCTCTTCACTGAGGCATCAGGATATAGCTCTTAGCAATTGGGCCACTTTCTAGGGCTATGCATCAGAAAATAGTTGTTGTCAACTGCTCCATCATTTGCTGGCATGTTGCCACATTTCCTGCCATGATGAGTAAGCTACACAGTAAATTCATGGATATCTTGGGCAACTGAGTGAAACCAAGTCAAAATAAAATTTAAAATGGTGGCCGGGGACATAGCTCAGTGGTCCATTGCTTATCAACAATCATAGGTCAATAGATTCAATCTACAATATTTGAAAAAAATAAAGAGACTTTTGGTCTAAGTAAACACTAGTGACTTGGACAGCCAGTTAGATTCAGACTTAAGTCTTCATTCACTGATATGAACATAGATGACACATATAACATTCAGCAATGTCTTCAATTGACAATGAGTAAGCTTAACTGAGTCTTATGCCAGCCTTTATTTTATCTACATTTTCGGCTCTTGCCCATGGCCTACCTCTCCATCTTTCCCACTTCAATCCTTATTTGACAGCGAAAATACTGAAGTGCATTCATTCACAAAGCACAGAAGCTAGTCACTCGTAAAGAATTGTTCTGTATAATGAAATATGATCTGCCCAATCAAGCGCTTTAAAGATATCACAGGGAATCATCTCCCCGTTTTAGAGGTCTCATCTAACACCCGAGGAGTCGGTTGGACTAAATAAATAAACAAATACCTCCGTATATAGGAAGGTAAGAAGACGGAATATTCGTTATTTTATTCGTTTTGTATATACAAACTGTCCTACTATCGGTATTGTTCATGACACCTCTCTACCTCGTTCTTTGGGTTTGTACCCCAGTTCAGACTGGATGCAATTTAGAATCTCACTGAGAAGGTATATTTCAAGTAAAAATAACTCTCAAGAATGAGAACTTGGAGAGACAGCAATTAAGGAGACAAATGACAGTCTAGGCGAAGGGAAGAGTCACTGGAAAAGCCACAAGGCACCTCCTTGAGGTAGCTGAGATAGCTGAAGATATGAGGCGAGAAAGGCACTAAGAGGTGAACTCTGACATTATGCGACCAGATATTGCTGGTGCTTTCTCTATTTTGAAGTTTTGATTTTACTCTAAGTCACGAAAAAGCATTACTAAACATTTCTTAAGAGACAACCAACATGAATATAATTGCTAAATCAGTTATTGCTGAGGTTTTCATATATGAAGAAGGTAGATTGAAGAGATGAGCTACAGAAACAGAGAGACCCACTGGAAGCAATTGCAAACATACATAAGAAAGTAATGCTTTTGATCACCATGATGGTGGTGGGGTGGGCAGAGGCTATTAATTTGGGGTATGATCTTATGCAGGACAAGTCAATTTTCTGATATCATAAAGTACAATGTGAATGAATGAATGAATGAATGAATGAATGACACCAAATCTTCTTAAGGTAGGGTGTCCTTAAATGAGTTAAAAATGATCACAAAAGAATTAGTAGTTGATTGGGGAGAGAAAGTTATGAAGACAACTGCGTCATACATACTAAATATAAAATATCTATGGGATTTTGAACTGTTTGTATTAAACAGCTTAAAGTGGCTGCTCATGACAGCTTATGATCAAGAGGGTGGAAGGACTAAATGCCAAGAGGGGAGATATACAGATTCAGGCTATGAACTTGTTTCTTTAACATACAAAGAATGTCCACATAAAGACAGACAATATAGGGAACAAGGTCAAAGAAACTGAAAAGGCACTCGCCACCAACATAAGGAATAGGCACACACAGAGTCATTTCAAAATATGCAACAAAACAATTTCAAGAAAAAGAATAAACCCAAACAAGAAGAATGAGCATTCAAGATAAAGTCACATATAAAGATTAATACAAGTGAGGGAATAATAGAACTGGGTATGGCTACAACTTCCTAAAACCAATCTAATGAAGGTAAGAATATACACAGTTTTGCAACCTTATAATATTACTCTTCAATATGTAGCTAAGATTATTGATCATACACACCCAGAAGCATACACAAAATTGTTCACAGCAGCATTTTACCACAGTCAAACTGAAAACAACCCAAAATCCTTAATAGTAAAATGCTTAAATGTTTCATGATGTATCTAAAACTGGATCACTGGAATTCTGAGAGATTAGCATAGATAGATAGATAGATAGATAGATAGATAGATAGATAGATAGATAGATAGTCAGATAGATTCATGCATAGTCTTTAAAAACAATTTGGAAACAAAAGAAAATATAATATTTAACAATGCAGGCTTAGATGGTATAAATATATGAGTGTAATGAACTTATCCCCAAATGAAACATCTATATTCACTACAGCAGCACCAAGACTCTGGCAACATCAGGAAAGAGGAGATGGAAGAAGTGTGAGATCCAGAGGGTAGGGAAGAGTGCTGTGAGATGCTGCCTTCTGGACACTGCATGACTATACCTCACAAGATCAAGCTACCAAAACGGCATCACCCCAACCAAGGCGCTGTCAGCTGTGCATCATTACTGGGAGAGGGAGAACTGTCTTTGTTTGTTTCTTTTTTAATTAATTTTTATTAGATATTTCCTTTATTTACATTTCAAATGTGATCTCCTTTCCTAGTTTCCCCTCCAAAAATCCCCTCCCCACTCTCCTCTTCCCCTGCTCTCCAACCCACCCACTCCCATTCCTGGTCCTGGCATTCCACTATATTGGGACATAGAGCCTTCACAGGACCAAGGGTCTCTCCTCCCATTCATGACCAACTAGGCCATCCTCTGCTACAAATATTGCTAGAGCCAAAAGTTCCACCATGTCTTTTCTTTGATTGGTGGTATAGTTCCAAGGAGTTCTGAGGGTAATGGTTAGTTCATATTGATGTTCCTTCTATGGGGCTTCAGTCCCCTTCAGCTCCCTGGGTATTTCTCTGGCTCCTTCATTGGGGACCTTATGCTCTGTCCAATGGATGACTGTGAGCATCCACTTATGTATTTTCCAGGCACTGGCAGAGCCTCGCAGGAGACCTTGGTTTTATGACACGGCTCATACTGGTTTCCCTTGTGCCACTGGATGCTACAGCTTCATAGCTGTAGATACATGGACAGCTCTGACTGGACTTAGTGGGTTCTAAAAATGAAATAAAGGTATGAAGTTAGTTGGGAGGGGTCTGTTGGGGGTGGGGCTTAGCCAGGAACTGACATGGAGAAATGGGAAACATATCAAATTTCATTGAAGAGACATCCAAGATTTTCAAAATAAAGACAACCTTTAAAAGCAACAGGAAATGAATGGAAAAATTGTCTTTCTAATACGTAGCTAAAAATACAACACCTTCCAAGCTGAAGAGATAGGAAGAAGTGACAAAGGGCCTCCAGGTCACTGACAACATAATGTTCCATGGTTTTGATGATAATCATCATCAAAACTTGTTTTGTTTGTTTTTAAAATATTGTATTTATTTCTTTGCTGTTTTTATGTGCATTTGTGTTTTGCCTGAATGTGTGTGTGTTCAAGAAATGTATGCTGTGTCCATAGAAGCCAGAAGATTAGTATCAGATTCCCCTGGAACTGGAGTTACAGGTGACAGCGCTCAGATGCTGGAAATTGAACCCCGGGCCCCTGAAGAGCATCCAGTTCTCATACCCACTCAGATATCTCTTCAGCATCCTCAAATATCTTTTTGCAACAAAGAATTGCTTTCAAAACAAGAAAAATGGTTGAATTGTTGAGCTGAAAGTTAAGACACCACAATTACAATTTGTTGTTGTTTGGTTATAGTATCCTTTTAAGAAGGTCTGCCTACTTCAGATCATGTGATGTAGTGCCTCTAGTCTTATGCTTAGGGCATCAATATAGGTAGAACTATGTCACAGAGCAAAGCAAGGACACCCAAGTTGTATTAGCATTTTATGTCAAGGAAAGGAATGAGGCTGAGCAAAGTCTTTTCATTTTGGAAGACAATCTGCTTTGATTGACAATCTGATTGAATGTGTACCACCCAAGAGCCATAGAAGAGGTATACTTCTAATCCCAAAATGTAGACTATGCAGCAAACAGATTAGATTCACTTTCTACCAAAAGGCGAATTAAAGAAAAAAATGGTTCAATTTGCCTAGACTTCCAGACATATGCTCCCATGCTGTGATGTACATTTTTCCTCCATTTTGCTGTTTGAGCCTGCATGATATTAGGATAAGTGTATTATGGATGGGACTGGGATGGAATCCGATAGAGGGTTAATGAATGATTTCTCAGAAACAGGAAATGAATAGCTCTCTCCTTGGCCAAAGAAAGAGAAGATGTAGAGCTAACATGCAGGAGAGAGGTTTTCCTTACATGGCCTTTTTGATTTATAAAAATAATGGCTATTGATTTATGACTTACTGAGAAATATTTGAAAACATTATAAATAGCACCAGTCTGGCATAGTAGACCTTGCTTTCTGACTTCTGTGAAGTCATGAGTTAGGCATGTAAGCTCAGGCATGTTTTCTCCTACAGCTCTCTCTATCTGCAAAGGGAGCAAAGAGGGCTTCTGCATCCCTCTCAACCCTAGCATCTAAAATCCTATTATAATGCCTGGGAAAGAGCTCAGATGGCTAAGTGATGGCCACAGATGAGGACTCAAGTTCCAGCCACTGAACCCACTTTTAAAAGCTGACTGTGTGGAGTGTTCTCTAAAACTAGCATAAGCAAAGCTAGGGGGATCCACAGGACACCATTGGCCAGCTCTCCCAGTGCTGGTCAATGAGCTCTGGGCCAGTGGGAAAGTATATCTCTGCAGCAGAGAGTGGGGAAAAATAAGAGAGGGTAGAAGAAAGAGAAGAAGGGAAAGAGAGGGAGAGGGAGGGAGAGAGACAGAAAACAAAGCTATAAATGTATATGGTGTCTGAGGAGGACGCTTGAAGTCAACTTTGCATCATCTGACCTCAATGGATGTGCACACATACGTGCACTTGCACACATACATGTGCACACAGATATAAACACATGCATGCACATGCACATACGCACACATGTCTATAGTGGATACAATGTGATTAAGTAGGAAAACTCCATGTGACAGCATGTATACCTTAGTCTCTCTGGGAGTATAAACCATGAACGTAGGCTGATAATATCTTTATACCCTTTGAATTAGGGGAGGTTTGAAAAATGAGTTGAAAATGTCAATAGCTCAGCCTTCTGCCTAGAACCTAATGAGTTTTTGAAAACAATAAACTCAGGGCTGAAATCCTCTGCATGAATCTCTCTGAAGGTGAGATTCAGACATGTTCAGTCTTTTTCTGACCCCAGTAAATCAGTGTCACAGTCACCATTCAATCCCATATTATTTCTTCCATTTTGGCCATCTCTCCCACCTCTGCTTTAAATATTGTTTCAAAATGACCTTGTAGTCATGATAATAGTCATTTACCTGTCACCCTGCACTGCACAGTCATTGCACATAATCTCCAGAGCAGCAGTGGAAGGCAGGTGTTCCCCTGCTTGAAGGTTGGGCCGGGTCATATTTCATTAAATGTCCCCATGAAACCTAGCACTGTGCCTTGGATACACCAGACCCTCATCACACATGTTTTGATTGACTGAAACTCGGCAGTATGTCCCACTCCCTTTCTCTGTAATGTATGTAGGTGTTTGATTTATAAGGAATTTCTGTCCCTGGATGTGGCCAGCTATTGAATTTATGTGTGACAAGGAAACCATACAGTTTGGCAACTCCATAGTGATAGGTGATGTGTGATTCATTTGGGGGAAGATAAACATTTTCTATTCAGACTTTGAATACCTGGGCCTACAGTTAGCTAATCAAGTCTCTGCATGGCTGAACAGACATGTTCAAAGGGACTTTACTCTAAATTACTCCATTGTGGGTTTCTAGATGCTGTCCTGTTGCATATTGATAATATTTCTTATAGCCACTGCTTAAAAGTAGGAGACAAACATAATCTAGACTTTATTCATCTTAAAAGAAAACCTGTAATGTTTTGAACCTAGATCCATGCTAGAAAACCCGGACACCATGACCCTTTGAGAGGCCAGGATGTGTTCACAATAAGTTACATCTGTCTGTAACATAAGGGAGGTTTGAGGTTTGGCACACAAAGAGAGACTCAGAGAGTGTGCCTTTCTTAAAAGATGTGTCAAAGCAGGAATTAAAGATGGTTCTGAAAGCTCGTATAGACAGGTGGCAGGGCATGGGACAGCAGAAACTGCAGGGGCCATTGATCAGCCTCTCTGAGCCATCTCCCTCCTGGTCTGGTTCAGTCACTTTCTCCTCAACTAACTACTCTTTGCCTCCTGAGGTTGGCTTGAAGTTCCCAGTGGATGTTTTTCTTCCCTCCCCTGTGAAGTCACATGAATCTAGGCTGGGTGGGGGCAGGGGAGAAGTAGGGTAGGTTCTGAACAATCCCAACCTCACTCACTCACTGATGGGAGAAATGGTCCCGTAAATCCTTTGAAAGGGCGCCCACCATGTCTGAGAGTCAGAAGGGGCAGCCGGTGACATGAATACGATTATTGTAATGGAGCAAAATGTGTGACCCGACCGGATTCGGTAAACCCAGCAAAAGGGAACGGCACAGTTAACCTGCGTCCTGGGGGAGCACTAAACCTGGAGCAGACTTATTAATTAGAGCTTCTGAGGGGCACAGAAAAAGGGAGGCTTTCTCCATTATGTAGACAGCTCCATTCTAGCCAGTTGCTTTCCACAGGGGCAACTCCTGCTTCTTTCTTTCTTCTCTTTGAGCCAAGCAGCCTGAGTTACTGTTCACAAGGTCCCTGTTGTGCCAGAACCTTTTCCATTCAGAAATAGAGCCGATGGGAGAGTTTTTAAATGCATCAGTAGGTGGCGCTCTTTCTTTTAATTTATTTTACAATCTTTGGTCCTGTTTGTACTGGAAGACCCAGACCCTTTTAATGAAAGAGAAGGGATTTTAAAAATGAAAACACATATACAATGTCCTCTTTTAATTGAAAGGGTATATTGTGAAATCATTACTGTCACATGACATTTGTGTTTCAGGGAAATGCATATATATATATATATATATATATATATATATATATATATATATATATATATATATATAT